>OZ026567.1:2335429-2432929 GCA_964020155.1 Chondrilla cf. caribensis
GGAGCATTATTTAGAATACCATTTTTAAGCGGGCAGCTCATTTACACATTGTCATTTCACTCCTGCATGAGAGTGGTCTGACCTACTGAACATGGACAACATGTACTAATGACATCGGCATAAACACATATAATTCAAATATAACATAGAGTGAGGACAATCATGATGTGGGTAACAGGTGTATGAGGTATATCAGGTCCAATCACTCATATTTCTTCATTATTGTAACTGACGAAGATCTTTGCAGTTGAAACATCTTGATCGCTCAATAATTACCCAGTCCCCTACCTACGTCGTAGTAAGTATAAATTACTACAACTAAATTAAAATAAAATGTACTACTAAATTAATGGAGGCTTATCAGCATCACTGGGGGAAAATTGTTCATTTGAATACGATCCAAAGCAATATTTCATTGTACTTGTGGTTGGTTGTATGCATCTTTTGACTTCAAATGAACAGATCTATATGTATCAGTAATGTATGTGTATATGTACAATAGCAACAAGACTCTACTCACTGAGATTTCATGGCAACCGAGCCTCCAAGAAGTGTGTACTTGCTTTCAAGCATCTGCTTTCCCTCATGGGGTTTCCAACAGTACACTCGCAATGAGTAGTCACTGGAACAGGATACTACCCGAAAGGGATCCTAGACACATGTACATCAATGATAGCTTGTGTAGTCTGTAGGATAGCTAGCAGCTTGTGTTTGGAACAGGTGAACTTTTGGTGCCAATGAACAAAATATCACATTATAGTATTTACATTAAGCAAATTTAACATGGATACAGTAATACCAGCACATTATGTATGTACCTTATACCTACACAGACTCTACATAGTTGAATTTTGCAGCCAATAGGCATTGTATTAATATAGACAGTATAAGGATGTACTAACAGGTATTACAGTATAGCATTCTTGTATCACAGAGCGCAAATCCATAGACTAAACAGGATTTGTCAGGACTAACATCCATGGGTACTATACCACACAAAATATGGTACATCAGAACTTCCACAAGCTAAGCTTCCTTGTAGTACATCCTCGATACTGAGTGTGCAACTGGCACACAAGACAGAGAGGAGCTAGTTAGAACAAACAACACACTCACCCCAAATAGTCCTTTGACTGCCCCTTTGTGGTCTCGAAACTGCTGCAGACACACACCCTCAGTAAAGTTCCACACTTGAATCCAGCCAACCGTGTCCCCCACCACCAAATACTCACCAGAGGGAACCATGGATTGAACAGAAGAATTCAGACGTAGTGCTTTTGTTGGATTTGACAGTGTGTAGCCATTCTCAGGAGCCCTCCAAGTGCCATAATTCTTTGTACATTCGGCCACCTTCCCCGCCAGGTCCCACACTTCAACCTGATTCCCACAGGCTATGGCCAACTGACCACTCTGCTGCGGCAACCAACACAAGTGACGAGGTCCATCCACTCCAAATAGAGGCAGCCTACGTATCAGACCATGGGGAGCCCAAAGGTCCTCATCATCAAACTGTGGAAGACCATGCACAATGGGCCCTCTGCGGTTGAGGACGAGGTGAGGGGCGGGGCTTCCCTGCTTCTCAAAATCCTTATTGAGTATCTTTATCACCCACACCTGCATATTGAGATACAGAAACACAATGATCACAAATTCACACGTTGTATGATTGTTCAAATGCCATTTGGTATAGTCTGGCGCGCTAGACCTCAACCTCTCATTACCGCGCGTGGGCGCGGTAGAGCGAGGAAGAGGTCTAGCAACTATTGTCAATTTCACACCTCGGTTCGACCAATGAAATCGCCGGCAACTGAAGTGACACCGCCAGTAATTGGCACTAGCCGCTCCGCGGGCGTTTAAAGAATAGGCGTGTAAACGACGTCTGGCCTTGGATTTACCTTTTTGCTGGCTGGAGAGATCCCAGTACCTCTGAAAGAGGGCAACAGTATCCGCTTCCTACGCTGCCAGCGCTGAACGCGCTGATCGACGAGCTGTACAATTCTGCTTCTCGTAGCAGCCATCTCTGTCTCCAGCCTCTCCACTTTCGCAGCCTGATTCCTGCAACGCTCGAAAAACACTATAATTATAGCGTTGCCTGGCAGTTTCAGAGAAATCTGGCTGATTTCGTCCAGTTTTCGACCGAGAACGGTCAGTGCGAGTGCCTCAGAGACCTTTCTCCTTGCCTTGCGCGGAACGTCAGCGGCAGCGCAGACGCAGCATGTTGTTTCTAAGTGACTAGCCTCTAATCCCTGCGCCATCTGTGTTGTATCCCTTCATCGAAGTCGTTTCAGCGCCCAAAATACAACTCGCACCTTCGTCCGTACGTACTGTTGCTTATAAACGCCCCTGGCGATGATTGCGCAAGGTGTGAAATTGACAATAGTTGCTAGACCCTAGTTCTCATTTTCGCCCCCACGCGATAATGAGAAATTGGGTCTAGCGAGCCAGAGTACATTTGGCATAGAACTGTAGGTTGTGTGCGTACACTGACCCCACCATAACCACTACATACTCACCCCACCATACCGCTACATACTCACCCCACCATACCGCTACATACGGCTCACCCCACCATAACCACTATACACATACCCCGCCATCATGACAACACCCACACTATCATCACCACTACAACACTAATCCCACCATAACCACTACACACTCACCCCACCATAACCACTACACACTCACCCACCATAACCACTACACACTCACCCAACCATAACCACTACAGCATTCATCCACCATAACCACTACACACTCACCCACCATAACCACTACACACTCACCCACCATAACCACTACACACTCACCCAACCATAACCACTACAGCATTCATCCCACCATCACCACTGCACACTCACCCAACCATAACCACTACACACTCACCCAACCATAACCACTACACACTCACCCACCATAACCACTACACACTCACCCAACCATAACCACTACAGCATTCATCCCACCATCACCACTGCACACTCACCCCAACATCACCACTTCTTCCACAGGCAGCAACAAGTCCAGACGTACTAACATCCATGGCCGTGAGAATACCCAGAGCACTGCCCTTCAGCACTCCTAGCTTAGCATAGTCCTTACCAGCACTCCTTATCTCCACATTGCCATTGGACAGGCCAACCTGTATTAATTGATGTGTACATACACATACGTAAGTACTGTACGTACATACAGTATATTATACATACATACCACCACACAAGCACATAGGTGGTAGGGAATAGTACCAAATATATAGACTAATAACAAGGATACCAAAGTATCTGCTCTTGTATTGTGATACAAAAGGTCATCAATCTACTCTGAGAGTGTACACAACAGTGATCTCACTTAAACCATTCTAAATGTACATCACCATAATAAGAGATGTGAGATTCACACAAATGTTGTTGATGCAAGATACAGTTTATACATCACTTACAATGTCCACAAACACAAACACACACACACACACACACACACACACACACACACACACACACACACACATGCACACACGCACACACACACACACACAAACACACACACACTCAGGTACACCGGGGTTGTGGTAATGGTCATTAGTAACTGTAAATAGCTGTAATTACACATCTCTAAGTATGTATAATTGTAATGGAAATGTGATTTACTTTTCAAGCTGTGGTAAGTATAACGGCAGTTGATTACATTCAATTAAGCAATTATTCATTTGCAATTGTGCATCAATGGCATCATGCATACACATACATTCATCATCCTTGTATTGTAATTGTAGTTTGCTCAAAGTACGTAGTTGTAATGGAAGATGATCACATGAAGCTGTGATCATAATGGAGATGGGAATCAGTGTTTGAAATATCCAGGTAATTGCAATGGTAAATGATTACTTGTAAGATGTAATCACCACAACACTGGTATACATTATATGTGGACATACCAACAACAACCATGATGTTGCCTTATCATCTTTCATAGATACATAGAACATCTTCACAGGTGCAACACCCTCATCACTGTCAACTCTGAAGGTGCTGCACAAACCCCACTCCTTGCTGCTGTAGACATGGACCAGACCGGACACCACACCCAGAGCGATGTGATCAATGGAGGGATGGACTGCCACACAACAGGTTCGTTCCAGCACATCTCTCCACACAATGTCACCCTTCAAGAAGAACAATGAACAGAGGCAATTACAGGATTACCAACTACCTTAAAAAGTCTGTTGTCGTCACAGAAATAGTAGCAAGAATACTGGCAGTAGTAGCCTAGGTGAGAATCAAAACCACTACAACAAATCCTAAAGGTATGTTTGTAAACATCTTAGATGCTTGCACATATTAGTGGAGCCACAGATAAAGTACACATACACATTAGCCAACACACCATGAAGGATTTGATCTCGTGCAGTTGACACAAATCAACACTGCTAAGACAAGGTGTTAATGAGGCTAGAGTTGGGCAATATTTCAATATTTGTAGTAATTCACAATATCTGATGGATATCAATATAATATCGTTATGTTGGATCAATAATAACATATGTTACATGATGTATCATGATATCTGACGCTACGCGTTATACCTGTAGCCTGCTTAAGTGTGCTACAGAAGCAATAAAGGTGATTTGCCACTTTATTTTTCTGTTGCATAACTAGACACCAGCCATGTGAAGCCATTGCTGACGTCCACAGAGGGGTTGAAGTGAGTGCACAAGCAATTGCATTTTATGGTCTAATATCGTGTAATATATTCTAATATATTGAGTTACATATATTGATATACATATTGATAGGAACTGATTACTACAGTGGATATTGGCCAGTACTGATAGATGTCTCACACAAACACACCACAAATTGACAGGGGAATACATACATACATACGCACGTACCTTATTGGCATTCCACACAATCACCGTCCCATTCTCATAGCAAGTCAACAAGAGAGGTAACAAGGGCTTCTCCCAGTTGACAGTGTCCCCTTGAACAAACACAGCCTGGGTCACAGGACTATCTTCACCTCTCAGTGTCTTTGCCTGTGAGGTAAATCAAAATCACATACATGTACGTACATGCATGACAAGAATGACAATCGATGAGATCTTTGTACTAGGGAGGCCACCAGCACATTGGACTTATACTAAGGGAGCCAGTAAATAAACAGTACAAAAGGCTGTAACTAACA
The DNA here is from genome assembly GCA_964020155.1 of Chondrilla cf. caribensis. Lineage (NCBI taxonomy): Eukaryota > Metazoa > Porifera > Demospongiae > Chondrillida > Chondrillidae > Chondrilla > Chondrilla cf. caribensis. Next base: position 2,340,617 of record OZ026567.1, read on the forward strand.
ACGAATATTTTCTCAACAATTGAATAAATTAATGAATGAATAAAAACAGTTGAATGTAAAATTTAAATATAGAGAATTGAAGACATGCGGATGAGGAAATAAGGACAATGGGATACAACTAACTAAAGTGGTAAAATTGTGGCAATGGAGAGTTAACATTTACCTTGTAGTCAAATTTCGGTCTCCCTTCATCCATTCTGACATCCACGGTAGCACGAGCACTGTAATACCTCTTCCACCTGCGGGGACCCTCCTCCACATGGCTGATGTCACAAAATGTCCATCTTTGTATGCTGTGTCGTCTGAAATACAAAGCACATAGAACACATCACAATGAACATGTACATATACAAAAGCACATAAATCAACTCCACTTAGCAAGAGTCTACCAGCCTGCAGTTGTTTATCAATCAATCAATCATTATTAAAGTTTCACCCTTGAAGGCTTGGCATTTTGAAGTATTTAGTACTTATTCCAAATTGTTGGGATTAAAATACCCACTAATGATTTTACCTTAGTTAGTTATATGCCAATTACAAGTGGTAACGGTTCAATATGTGCATCTCAATCATTAGCATATATCTTAGTGCACACATGCATTTGTAGCATATGTTTCCAACCCCGTGTACATATTGCAATTGGGTAGCTACCATAATATTATAATAGTCTTTGGCCGCAGTGGGTGGGTGTACTAGCTGCAATCTACTGAAACCATCCTTTATGGTTGATACTAACATGAAAATAAAGTGCAGCATGATTAAACAGGATATGCAGGACACGTAAGTTACTCAACCGTATGACTTACTGACTGTAGGCCCTCACCATTGACTTCACAAACCATCACCTACCTCCAAATATGTTCTACCGTCGATGCTTCGTAGAACTCCTGTGTATTATTGAGGAATCAATAAGATCGGTAGATATGCAAGTCTTCAAGGCTGGGTTAAACTCACCCTGTTCACTAAAGATATAGGTACAAGGTTCTTTGGAGGCAGAAATTCAAAAACCGATACAAGGCAATCGAATGGCAGGTTGAGCGCCATTTTTTACTAGACTATAATGTGCAGTAAGGTAGAACGGGGTATTTCCGGTCACTCTTCGAATTCAACGATTTCGCTCGAGGAAAGCTCTTGAACTAGTAAACGAAAAGCAAGTTAACGATAGCCTCTTACGCTACTACATATATACTCATTCGCAGAGAAGAATAGCTCGGACCAGCCGCTCGCTTGTATGAGAAAATGAACTTTTTTAATACCACTGTAAAATCCCGGAATTAGCAGTTAACGGGGTATTTCCGGTCAATGGCTGAATATGGGTGAAATTCAGATCTAAGTTGGCCGTAGAGACGCAGTTATGTATAAGACACATTTCTTCCTGTTCTGCTTTCTCTTATTCCGAGGTATTTTAAAGATACGCAAGTTCTCACTTGTTTCAAAACAATAGATCTTTATTACATTAATTTTCGTCGCCGCTTACGCAACGCTTCGTGTGAGCATAGATACTCCAACCTAGAGGTTGTTCTCACCATACCAATCGGCGAGAATCTACCTCAAAAGTGCTACGAAGTCTCCTCGAGGATTATACTTTAACTCTGCACAGTTTCATCTCAACGGATGCTCTTCTTTCGATAGCACGAAGGAAAAGTTTGAAGTTTTGTCAAGTAGCCGCGACGGTTTATCACTTACCGCTTTTAAAGGAGATGGCCGACTGGAACACGAGAAGGGAGCAATTGACTTCGCTGTAAGGTATGTTGTAGCTAAGTGTTAACACTACCAGCACAGCGTTGAAGTTTTACTCGAAAGCTTAGTATTTTGGAGTAGCGAGCTGCCTTCTTACGAGTGACCGGAATTACCCCGCGTTACCTTATCTACGCCTATTGTGTCAAAAATGTATGGCTCTTATAATATAATGGGACCTTCTTGCCGGGGTGGGTCGGTTTTTTCTGTAAATACCTCTGAGATACTGTAACTGCTGTTGGGCATGGGGAAATCCGTTTGGCCTATTCGTTTGTAACGGTCTGTTGCCGTATATAGGAGGATACTCAAAGAGATTGCTGACCTGAAGCTGGAATCGAGATGTGCATTAGTGAAAAAGAAAAGAGAGAGGTCAATGTTGATGAAGTTGAGAGGAGGAACAGCGGCATTCCAGGTTGAAGTTGGGAGATGGAGAGGGGTGAAAAGAGAGGAGAGAATATGCAAAGAGTGTCAGAGTGGGGAGATAGAAGATGTTTGCCACTGGCTGCTGCAATGTCCTGCCTGGGACCACATCAGACAGCCGCTGTTTACAGCACAAGCATTGAAAGACCTACCCGAAGGGGCAACTCTGGAGCAACGGACGGCAGTTATTCTATCTATTGCTTGTTCAAACAACTGTATTAGACGATGTATTAGCTCTATGTGGTATGCCCGTTTCAAGATGCAATGTTCATAACCTATTTCTTATTAATAATATTATTATATTTATTGTTTCTTATGTATGATAACCCAATTGCCATTGTATCTTGTGTAGTGCTACATTGGACCTATCCGTGTCCTAGCACCTTATGGTGTGGTGCACTTTAATAATATTGATTGATTGATTGATTGATATACGAGTCGAATCCCCGCGAACAATGAATCACTTGCAAATCATTGAAAATTGAACACAACTTCAGAAGCACGCAAGAACTCTAGAACAAAGACACTTTGTTACACACACGTGGACATGGACCTGTCCACTGTAACTTATAAGGACTAATAGAATAGTTACAACTATAATTATTCTAAAGTTACAGTTAACACAACACATTCTAAGTACTAAAGTTCTTGCATAGTCACACGTTTACAAACGTATAATTTTGCTATATCTTATAGAGACCCAAAATTGATAATTCTAGCTCTTGATTTAAAGGCAATACCCTTCAATTTCGTTTCTGTTCGAATCGCGTTTATGTGGGCCATGTGTGTTTCCGTTCGTAGCTGATGCTATGGTGGCCCACAAGGACACTTTCCGCCACAGCCGAATCGCCTGATTCGATCGCTTCGGTCGATTCGATAATATCTTCAGAAGAATCGGCAATGCCGAATCGCCCGATTGATGCAGGTTCTTCGCGCGAGAAATGAGAGCTGAAAAGCAAAAATTTTCGCAACGAAGAGTTCCAGTCAGTTACGAACAAATATAGGATGCATGCCCCGCAAACGCGATTCGAACACTGAAACAAAATTGACTGTAAGCCTCTTAATTACTATCATTTATGTGAGAATACGGTTGATACTCTACCTAAATAACTTATTAAATTAAAATATTAAAAAATAGCATATAGTTCTTCAGAGTTTTTAATTGCCTGGCCCAGTTTCATATTACTGAACCCTGGTCCTCTTCTGTGTTTGTAGAAGCAGTTCATAAGTGCACATAATGTGACTCCAAAGAAAATTGCAGTAATTGGCGGTGGACCAGCTGGAGTGGTTACAACCAAGGTCCTTACTCAGTATGGGAATGATGTGATTGGTTTTGAGAAAAGCCCTACCCTTGGAGGACTTTGGCAATATCAAGATGAACCACAGAAGAAATATGCCACTTTGGCTGACAAATTGCAGCCATTGAATGCCTGCTATGAATCATTGCTGTTGAATACATCAAAGCAGTTGAGTGCATTCTCTGATTATCCACCTAGTGATTCCATGCCAACATTTATGAAGCATGATCAATACCTGAAGTATCTACAAGACTATGCCGATTTCTTCAACATTGGGAACAAATTCAAGCTCAACAGTACAGTTGTACACTTGAACTGGTTCGCTCGTCCAAACTGCCATTTGCGTGGAATGTCCATTACATTCAAGAGGATGGTGTTGAAAAAACTGAGAATTTTGACTTAGTAGCAATTGCATCAGGTGCCTTTCACCATCCTAATTGGCCCACAGTGAAGAATGAAGAACACTTCAAAGGGTTAACCATCCATTCAGAATCTGCTCAAGTGAGACGTGATGAGCTATTTGAAGGCAAGCGGGTTGTCATCATTGGAGGCAGCTTCTCTGGAGGTGAAACAGCAACCAATGCTATCAACGGTAAGGCAAAGAAAATCTACTGGACCCTTGACAGAAGTGAAGAAGGAAGAAACTACTGGCTCCTGAATCGTCAGCCAAGTGTATCACCAAGAATGTCATGGGATCGCTTTAATACAAGAATGGACTCCATCATCAATTCAGCTGAATTTGGTAGCAAATTAGTGAATGAGCTTCACCTGCTACACCAAGGCAGGAAGGAGAGCAGCATTGATACACTGACTGTTACGGACAAGCCCATTCTTACCTCAGTTGATACCATACAAAGAGGTGTGAGGTCAGGGTCCATTGAAATCATACCACCAATTGAAGCATTTGGCCACAATAGCTCTGATGTCCTCCTGAGAGATGGTACGAAGCTGAATGATATTGATATTGTTGTCTATTGCACTGGGTATAGACAAAAATTTCCCTTTCTTGATAATATATGGCACCCTGATGATCAGGAAGTCAGCTGCATGTATCGAGGAGTGGGTGGGTGTACTAGCTGCCTTGTACTGAAATCAACCTATAGCTATGTGGTTGATACTAACATGAAATAAAGTGTAGCATGATTAAACAGGATATGCAGGACACATAAGTGACTCAACTGAATGAGATACTGAATGTAGGCCCTCACCATGGACTATACAAACCATCACCTACCTCCAAATATGTTCTACCGTCGATGCTTCGTAGAACTCCTGTGTATTATTGAGGAATCAACAAGATCGGTAGATATGAAAGTCTTCAAGGCTGGGTTAAACCATACACCCTATAGGGTCTATGGTTAAACTCACCCTGTGCACTAAAGAGATAGGCACTAGGTTCCTTGGAGACAAAAATTCAAAAACCGATACAAAGCAATTGCAATCGAATGGCAGGTTGAGAGCAATCTTTTTGCTATAAGGTATCAGATTCTGTAGTGTCAAAATCGGATGCCTCTTCAGTTATAATGGGTGGTTCTTAATTGCCAGCATAGATCTATGTTCCCAGGGTTGGTAGGTTTCTTTGACATGTAATACATCCTGTTCGCATGCATTCTTCAAATACTGTCAAATGATTGAAACTGGTGGTGCTTCAAGGACAGACACCAAGGCCTGATGCAGCTTGGTACCAATAGTCAGCTTGGTTCACACTTGAAATTTGAGGTATTACATTATTATAGCTGTGGCTACAAGGACAGCAAGGAATTTGATGATAACACTGTTTGTGCTGTATAGGTGTGCAGCACCCATAGCAATTGTCATCCCTAATGACATGTCATAAAAGACCCTGTGACACCTAATACCTAATGTAACATTTCTCTTCATATATTCCACCTGCAGATTTGGAGTGTATAGTCTTGATTCATTTATATTATATTGACTGCCATTCTGGTACTTGCTGAAAGTGAAGGATTCACTTACTTTATCTTCCTCCAGCTGAATTTGGATCTGGATTTAAATATGCTTCAGCTACTAGTGAGTTAATAGTCAATACCTTCTGCTCGCCTTCACTTTTATACCATGCACTCACTAAAAACTCTTACCGCAACGGTAAGACCAATTCTTCTAAGTAAAATGTTCCGCTCAGACCATTTAATCAAGAGACATACAATGATTAGCTCCAACATATCTACATAGTTGCCAACCGTCCCGAATAATCCGGGACATTCAGGAATTTTTCCATTGGTAACATGACCTGCACGGATTAGTGAAAAGAGTCCCGGATTTCTAACAATTTACTATAGTAACAGTAAAACCGGCCGCGGGTGGGAATCTGATTGTCTTTATTTGAATCGTCTTCAGAATTATTATCACAGTCAAGAAACAAGCGCTTCGACTCTATCCAGCTGTTTTATCGCCATTCTTCATTCTCTAGTGAAATGAAAATTCAGCCTGTTCAGGTGGCGTGTGTGCATGTGTGTTCCCGTTCGTAGTGGATGTGAATGGCACGAGATATCAGAGTTGAAAAGCAAAAACTTATCGCTCCGAAGAGTTTCATCAGTTACTAACGAAAATGAATCTGCCCCTCAAACGCAATTCGAACAGAAGCAAAATTGACAGTAAACCTCTTACTCTACCTGAGCCCTTTAAAACATTGAATTTAGCGTGTTCCTTTGAGTTTTGCACATGCAGTTTCATCACTGAAATCTCCGTCCCCTTCTGTATTTGTAGAGTAAGTTCCCAAGTCTGCTTCCAAAATAATTGCTGTAATATTATTGGCAGTGGACCAGCCAGATTAGTTACAGCCAAGGTCCTAATGACCCTACCCATGCCATTGGCAATCATTCACTTTATTTAAATACTTCCCAAATTACCATGCAGTTTTGTATCACTGAACTCTGGTCCTCTTCTGTGTTTGTAGAAGCAGTTCATAAGTGCACTCAATGTGATTCCAAGAAAAATAGCCGTAATTGGTGGTGGACCAGCTGGAGTGGTTACAACCAAGGTCCTTACTCAGTATGGGAACCATGTGATTGGTTTTGAGAAAAGCCCTACCCTTGGAGGACTTTGGCAATATCAAGATGAGCCGCAGAAGAAATATGCCACTTTGGTTGACAAGATGCAGCCATTGAATGCCTGCTATGAATCTTTGCTGATAAATACATCAAAGCAGTTGAGTACATTCTCTGATTATCCACCTAGTATATAATTCCGTGCCAACATTTATGAAACATGATCAATACCTGAAGTATCTACAAGACTATGCCGATTTCTTCAACATTGGGAACAAATTCAATCTCAACAGTACAGTTGTAAAACTGGTTCGCTCGTCCAAACCACCATTTGCGTGGAATGTCCATTACATTCAAGAGGATGGTGTTGAAAAAACTGAGAGTTTTGACTTAGTAGCAATTGCATCAGGTGCCTTTAATCATCCTAATTGGCCCACAGTGAAGAATGAAGAACACTTCAAAGGGTTAACCATCCATTCTGCTCAAGTGAGACGTGATGAGCTATTTGAAGGCAAGCAGGTTGTCATCGTTGGAGGCAGCTTCTCTGGAGGTGAAACAGCAACCAATGCTATCAATGGTAAAGCAAAGAAAATCTACTGGACCCTTGACAGAAGTGAAGAAGGAAGAAACTACTGGCTCCTGAATCGTCAGCCAAGTGTATCACCAAGAATGTCATGGGATCACTTTAATACAAGAATGGACTCCATCATCAATTCAGCTGAATTTGGTAGTAAATATGAGAATGAGCTTCACCTGCTACACCAAGGCAGGAAGGAATGCAGCATTGATACACTGGCTGTTACAGACAAGCCCATTCTTACCTCAGTTGATACCATACAAAGAGGTGTGAGGACAGGGTCCATTGAAATCATACCACCAATTGAAGCATTTGACTACAATAGCTCTGATGTCCTCCTGAGAGATGGTACGAAGCTGAATGATATTGATATTGTTGTCTATTGCACTGGGTATAGACGAAAATTTCCCTTTCTTGATGACACATGGCACCCTGATGATCAGGAAGTCAGCTGCATGTATCGAGGAATGCTGCCTGTTGAAGATGCTTTGCAGGGGCTTGGTTTTGTCCTTACTACCTATGCCCCAACTAGTTCCTTGTTCCCAATTGCCGAAATACAAGCAAGATGGCTAGGAATGAATTGGGCTCCAAGGACTGTTAATGCAGACAATGGATTTCTGTTCTCTGAGAGTGAACTCAAACACATGGAAGAGACCATTGAAGAACGTAAAAAGATGCTTCACAGTTTGAAAACTTACAACCGTTTGGAGGAGCCATACAAGTATGTGGAAGGTTTGGCCAAAGATATGGGTTGCCTCCCACCAGATCCAGAGGAGCTGAAATCTTCAGACAACGAGTTGGCAACAGCCTTGCTTCATGGTCCTCTTGTTCCAGCTCAATATCGCCTCAATGGGATCCACCCTTGGGAGGGAGCCCGAGACTACATAATTGAAGTGGCCAAGCATGCCCTTGGAAAGGAATGGGATGCACTTTTGTAGTAACTGTTTTAATTTCATAATAACATCGAATAGTTCGTTCTTCAATGTCTTGGTAGTTTTCTGTTGTAGCAAAACATACTACTGCATACTATCATTTAATTAAGTTTGCAAATAAAAAACTTGATTTGAACTAGGTTCATGCCACACATGGCACTATTAAACTTATCATCATTATTATAATCATTATTATATAGTTTTCTGTTGTAGCAAAACAGACTACTGCATGCTATCATGCATAATTTTGCAAATTGGAAGAGAAACTTGACTTGAACTAAGTTCATGCCACACATAGTGCTATTAAATATTATCATCATTATTATTGTGTAAATGAAAAATATCTTGGATTTTTAGAATATTGTACCATGCAGGCTTCATAAAGCTATACAGACTGCATGGTAGGTATGTAATTCACAATAATAATTATTAAATTTTACTATTAGTTCAATATGTAGAGCATGTATTTATGAAATAAACAGAATATTATAAATTGTGTTTGTATTTATAACATTATAATATCATAATACAGTGTACTAAAATATCTACTGTGTGTCACAAATATTAAATATATATTGTGATGGTGATGTTTCAGTAATGAGAGATTTATCCGCGAGTCTATTGGCTTATGGATACTGCATGTGGTAATATTTTATACCTTGTTTGATTCTGTTCTGTTCAAATTGTTCTCATGTAATAAAAACATGCTGATAATTATAGCAAACAATGTACTCCTGGAACATAAACACGTTTCGCGACAATTATACATCGCGTACGGTAATGTCCCGTGTTAGAGACTGTCTGGCACCGCGAGACCAGAATCGAGTTCTCCACAGCAGAAATCGAAATACTAGTGGAGGAACTACATCCTGTGACGTGTTGAACTTCAATATGTCACTTTTATCGGTGAGTTCGAACATGGTTCATAGCTTATAGGTTGTCTTCTCCAAAATTTAATGTTTATTTAACCGAGTGGCTCTAAAATTATATTTATTTGAGTTTGGTGAACTGGTTGACTCGGGACCGAAAATTCAGCTGTATCAGTTATATTTAACGGGTGGAATTGTTTTCAAGATGGCCCCAAAGTAATATTTTGTGAATATATTGGAGAAGTCCACCGCGATAAATCTAACTTACAGTGTTATACTTATACGGTCTATACTGATCAAAAGATAACGATCATGGGGTTACTAACGACTTGCCCATAGTTAATTGAACAACGAGTGTCTATTATGATTCACCATCAAAGTATAATGTAGGGTATAGCGGGACATCTAATAAAACTCTCTTCGATAAAGGAATAAAGAATCATCCATTTGGACACTTCAAATCAGCTTTTTCCCGAAAACTATAGATAATGATCATCAATGTACCGTTACAAGATATCATGATCCAGCCAGAGCCACTTCCGACCATTGAATTTGCTGTTCAATTTCTATTTTATATGTGACTGAACAGCCCTTTTTATATCATTTTTACAGAGTTTGTTCACAAGTACAGACAATGCGATTCCAAAGAAAATTGCTGTAATTGGCGGGGGACCAGCCGGATTAGTTACAACCAAGGTTCTCACTCAGTATGGGAATGATGTGACTGGTTTTGAAAAACGTCCAGCTCTCGGAGGTCTTTGGCTATATCATGATGAACCACAGAAGAAATATGCCACTTTGGTTGACAAGATGCAGCCATTGAATGCCTGCTATGAATCATTACTGCTAAATACGTCAAAGCAGTTGAGTACATTCTCAGATTATCCATCTAGCAGTTCTATGCCTATGTTTATGAATAATCACCAATTTCTACAATATCTACAAGACTATACAGATTTCTTTAACATTGGGAACAAATTCAAGCTCAACAGTACAGTTGTACAACTGGTTCGCTCGTCCAATCCACCATTTACATGGAATGTCCATTACGTTCAAGAGAATGGTGTTGCGAAATTTGAGAACTTTGACCTTGTAGCAATTGCAACAGGTGTCTTTAACCATCCTAAATGGCCCACAGTGAAGAATGAAGAACACTTCAAAGGGTTGACCATCCATTCTGCTCAAGTGAGACGAGATGAGCTATTCAAAGGCAAGCGAGTTGTCATCATTGGAGGAGGCAATTCTGGAGGTGAAATGACTACTACTGCTATAAATGGCAAAGCAAAGAAAATCTACTGGACCCTTGACAGAAGTGAAGAAGGAAGAAACTACTGGCTCTTAAATCGTCAGCCAAGTGTATCACCAAGAATGTCATGGGATCACTTAAATACCAGGATGAATTCAATCATCAAATCATCTGAATTTTGCAGTAGGTTAGTACAGGAGTTTCACCTGCTACACCAAGGTAGGGAGGAAAGCAGAATTGATACACTGACTCTTACGGACAAGCCCATTCTTACCTCAGTTCATACCATACAAAGTGGTCTGAAGTCAGGGACCATTGAAATCATACCACCAATTGAAGCATTTGACTACAATAGTTCTGATGTTCTCCTGAGAGATGGTACAAAGCTATGTGATATCGATATTGTTGTCTATTCCACTGGTTTTGCATTAAAATTTCCTTTTCTGAATGATATATGGCACCCTGATGACCAGGAAATAAACTACATGTATCGAGGAATACTGCCTGTTGACAGTAATTTGCAGGGGCTTGGGTTTGTTGTTACTGAAGCCAGAACTGGTACCCTCCCAGTTGTTGACATGCAAGCAAGATGGCTAGGACAGATTTGGGCTCCAAGGACTGTCAATGCAGAGAATGGGTCTTTGTTTTCTGATAGTGAACTCAAACTCATGGAAGAGACCATTGAAGAACATAAAAAGAATCTCCATAGTTCGGACATTCGTAATCGTCTTACTAAGTCATTCAAGTATGTGGAAGCTTTGGCCAAAGATATGGGTTGCCTCCCACCAGATCCAGAGGAGCTGAAATCCTCAGACAAGGAGTTGGCAACAGCCTTGCTTCATGGTCCTCTCGTTCCAGCTCAATATCGCCTCAATGGGATCCACCCTTGGGAGGGAGCCCGAGACTACATAATTGAAGTGGCCAAGTACGCCCTTGGAAAGGAATGGGATACACTATTGCAGTAGTTGCTCAGAATAAGTACCAACTTACGTACATCGTGGATCCAATTTTTGAAAAGTGTTGGAAATATCACTTGTAATGTTACTAACATTATTTAATAATTATTAGTAAATTTGCTATTTCTTTTTGTAAACAACCGTTTTAATTGGAATAAATTAAAATTTATTAGTAATTTCTGTAATGTGTAATGTGTGTATATATCTTTGTTTTTGTGCAAATTACATGATAGGAACATATTTAATTTGTGATGACCATGTGATTATAAAACATTATAAAATCCATTATATTTAATTTAAATCCCTTATAATTAATACTATTAGAGTGTGGAACCATACGTAGTTCTATAATATTATATTATCTATGGTGGGACCATTTAATGCCCCCTAACCCCAGCCCTATATTATTGTGATAAATGTGTTAGCTTTAGTCTCCTTTGATTTGACGTTTACACCATAATATGGTGAAACCACCCTAATAACAAAATCTTTCACAATTAAATGATTCTTTTTTATTACAAGGAATGAGCTCCATTTACTATTGTATTATATAATAAGAGATATTATTCCGAGGTAATAATCCCTGCACGCTCATAATAATTATTATTGAAAATCACTGCCCGGTAATTTCTGGTTTAGTATTGAAGAGGGCTCGAGCTCACAAATGAATTGTAGTACGTAGTTCGCGACAATCAGAGCGAGCACATTGTCGCACGGTGCAGTATAATAATATGGTACGTGCATACGTCACTTCTAGAACTTGTCTGGCTTCGCGATACCTGTTTCTTCGGATTCTTAGCCAACTGTGATTCATAATGTTACCAGTGAGTTTATAGTCAATGGCTCATATTTTCTAGCTCTTCCAATCAGTTCATAGTGGTTATTTTGCCAAGTCTGTTGTTGGTGCTCCGAGAAATGTTGAATTTCGCGCAATTTGTTCACTCGGAGAGCTTTAACGGTCACCAAGTCAATATTCTTTCAAGATGGCCCCGAATCAGTACTTTGTGAATATAGAAAACTATCAATACAATAGACTTATATAAAAATATCACGGTATACTGACCAAAAAGTTAACTGTAATTATATATGAAAAGGTGCCCTAATTTAATTCAGACGCTTCTTCATTACGGATATTTTGGATTACAACGATGAAATTCCTTTATAAAACCAAAAATAGGAGAGATCAATTCCTCTCCCTTGGAAATAATATTCCGTCTTAACTACTAAGCTATAAGCAAAGTGAAGTCAGCAACCCCACGAAATCAGTTGGCAGTACCTTATATATAGGTACGCCCTTATACGTTTTCATCGTAAGTCTATATTATACATACAGTGAATACTCTTCAATCAACTACATGCATTTGTTTTTGAAAAATTTATGAATAAATGAGTTCGGCTGGATATTCTTTAGTTCTTGTACATTATATCGGTAGTCTACTGAGAAATTGTGGCAGATTTAAAGGTTTGGCAGATAGAGCAGTCTCAGATTAACGAGAATCCACTCCATGTATGACCAACAATGATCCTTCAAATTGTTATTGTATTTTTTATTCCGACTTGGCAGGAGTAGTACATGACTATTATACTGTGTATCTGTGGTCAGACGTATAGTGTAGACCCTATTCCTCTGTTTTCATTGAATATTTGATCAATGGACAGCACAATCTCATACCCAGACAAACTGCCTACATTCCCCATAGTCTACACCAGGTCCCTCATTTATAGGTGATTGCCCTCCTGATTTTGCATATCCAGCAATTCACTCATTGATCTGTGGATTGTATTGTGCAAATTGTTTTTATCAATTTGTTTATCAATGATCTGCACATGTTAAATGCGAAATGCAGTCTACCCAATGGAACTTATACTAATATATTAGGTTGATATTAAATGTATTGCAAACATTATTGATAGTTTGTTCAACTGAATGAAAATGACAATACCCAAAAGAAATAGTAGGTGTATTTACTACTGCATGCATTGTAAATTAAATTGGATCATGATCATGCATGTCAATAAATTACCTATGATATATTACAATCAAACTTTGTTAAAAATAATAAATATTTTGTGTAAGTGATTTTAATTTTATTTATCTTTTTGCATCATATTGGTGACTGTAATGATATGATGGGATTGGTATACCACATGTCATCGTGTCCATAAGCTCGATAGTCATTTCCAGTCATGGCCACTCAGCAATGCAATCATCACCACATCTGAATCAATGAAATTGTGGAATGTTAGTTGTTTGGAATGTCTTCGTATGGATATACATCAACCAGTACCCAAGTCCCCATATGCATGCCACCAAAAAAATTGAGATACATGTAGATAAGTCACAATTCAAAGCAGGAATATATGTATGTAAAATTCTCCAACCAGTCTTTGTCGCTATCATACAACCAAGTAGAGTTGTTGCATACCCCATGCATTTCAATTCCATAAAAAATAGAAAGCAATATGTCTTCCATCGCACGCCAATGTAAAAGTTACCAATTTGTAATGATCACAGATGTGTGTATTCTATTTGTTGATTAGTCTAGGCCTTAAACTTCCTTCACTTCCATTTACTCTCACCTTTTTTGTATGTCTTCACCTTGAGTGAATGTTAAGTGTGTTTGTACCGTCTTCTAGAGCATTCTGCATGAAATCACCTTTCTCTTTATATTCACCTATCACATCTTAAGTTGAGCATAGTAGTAGTAGTAGTACCTGACTAGTTGATCAGTGTATACTAATGAATTGTATATAAGTGAATTTGGAAGTTGCGTGCATGTGTTAAGACATCGTTAAGTTATCACACAATTGATGGAAACAAGTGCACCAGACCATTAGTAGCATGGTTTTGTGAGTGAGATGAGGCAGTGTCTGGTACATGGTACTCCTAGGCAACTCACAGAAATGGTCTAGGTTCCTAGCTTGACTACATTCCAGCCAGTGCATTGCCGTTTATTGTTATTTATTGCTCCAAAAAATTAGAATGGCCCTACATATGCCACTCGCAAACATTCACTTTAATTACTTCCCAAATTATCAATTTCGTATCACTGAACTCTGGTCCTCCTCTGTGTTTGTAGAAGCAGTTCATAAGTGCGCTTAATGTGATTCCAAAGAAAATTGCAGTAATTGGCGGTGGACCAGCTGGAGTGGTTACAACCAAGGTCCTTACTCAATATGGGAACCATGTGATTGGTTTTGAGAAAAGTCCTACCCTTGGAGGACTTTGGCAATATCAAGATGAGCCGCAGAAGAAATATGCCACTTTGGCTGACAAGATGCAGCCATTGAATGCCTGCTATGAATCATTACTGCTAAATACGTCAAAGCAGTTGACTGCATTCTCTGATTATCCACCTAGTGATTCCATGCCAACATTTATGAAACATGATCAATATCTGAAGTATCTACAAGACTATGCCGATTTCTTCAACATTGGGAACAAATTCAAGCTCAACAGTACAGTTGTACAACTGGTTCGCTCGTCCAAACCGCCATTTGCGTGGAATGTCCATTACATTCAAGACGATGGTGTTGAAAAAATTGAGAGTTTTGACTTAGTAGCAATTGCAACAGGTGCCTTTAATCATCCCAATTGGCCCACAGTGAAGAATGAAGAACACTTCAAAGGGTTAACCATCCATTCTGCTCAAGTGAGACGTGATGAACTATTTGAAGGCAAGCAGGTTGTCATCGTTGGAGGCAGCTATTCTGGAGGTGAAATGGCAACCAATGCTATCAATGGTAAAGCAAAGAAAATCTACTGGACCCTTGACAGAAGTGAAGAAGGAAGAAACTACTGGCTCTATGATCGTCAACCAAGCACATCATCAAGAATGTCCTGGGATCACATGAATACCAGAATAGACGTATTTATTAATTCGGTAGAATTCGGTAGCAAATTAGTGAATGAGCTTCACCTGCTATGTCAAGGTAGGAACAAAAGCAGTGTTGATACACTGTTTGTTACGGACAAGGCCATTCTTACCTCAGCTGATACCATACAAAGTGGTCTGAAGTCAGGGGCCATTGAAATCATACCAGCAATTGAAGCATTTGACTACAATAGCTCTGATGTCCTCCTGAGAGATGGCACAAAGCTTGATGATATTGATATTGTTGTCTATTGCACTGGGTATAGACAAAAGTTTCCCTTTCTTGATGACACATGGCACCCTGATGATCAGGAAGTCAGCTGCTTGTATCAAGGTATGCTGCCTGTGGACAGTAATTTGCAGGGGCTTGGATTCGTTACTATCTATGGTGTCATTGGTTCCTTATTTCCAATTTTTGAAATGCAAGCAAGATGGTTAGGGCAGATTTGGGCTCCAAGAGCTGTCAATGCAGAGAATGGGTCTTTGTTCTCTGAGAGTGAACTCAAACACATGGAAGAGACCATTGAAAAGTATAAAGTACTTTGCAGTTTGGAGACTTACAACCGCTTGGCAGAGCCATTCAGGTATGTGGAAGCTTTGGCCAATGATGTGGGTTGCCTCCCACCAGATCCAGAGGAGCTGAAATCCTCAGACAAGGAGTTGGCAACAGCCTTGCTTCACGGTCCTCTTGTTCCAGCTCAATATCGCCTCAATGGGATCCACCCTTGGGAGGGAGCCCGAGACTACATAATTGAAGTGGCCAAGTACGCCCTTGGAAAGGAATGGGATACACTTTTGCAGTAGTTGCTCAGAATATTACCAACTTACGTACATCATCGTGGATCCAATTTTTGAAAAGTGTTGGAAATATCACTTGTAATGTTATTCACTTTATTTAATAATTACTACTAAAATTGCTATTTCTTACAGTTTTTGCAAACAACTGTTTTAATTGTAGTATATTATAATTTATTAGTAATTTCTATAATAATATAATATAATAATATAATAATATTTCTATAATAATATAATTTCTAATATATATATTTTGTGTATTTATGCAAATACATGATAGGAATATAATATTTTGTGATCACCATGTGATCATAAAACATTATAATATCCATTTAAATCCATTAATACTATTTGAATGTATTATATATATATATATATATGTATATACTGTATATATATATATATATGATATAAATTAATACATAGTTCATTATACATATAGCATGCATGGTATATACTATAAATATATTATAACTGTGCAATCTAATCTATGTGAGACTTGTGCAATTATGTCCACAAGTGCACTTTAATTGTAGTTAGTTTTATTGTACTATTGTGTGGAACCATTCAATGACATAATTTTTATGTACACCATCCTAAACCCCATATTGTTATCAGTAGTGTATTATTGTGATAAATGTTTTAGTTTTAGTCTCATTTGCAATTGATTTTTACAATATTTCACATGGTGAAACCACCCTAATAATAAAATCTTCCACAAATAATTCTTTTAAATTATTACAAGGAGTGAGCTCCATTTACTGTTGTGTTATATTATATAAGTGAAAATTATTCCGAGGTAATAATACCTGCTCTTATTATTGAAAAACGCTGCCCGCAATTTCCGGTTTGGTTTTAAAGAGGGCTCACAAAAGAATTATAGTAGTTCGCGCTAATCAGATCGAGCACGGTACAGTCCCCTCTAGAAATTGTCTGGCTCCGCGAGACCATGCAGTTTATCCCGCTTCCTCGGCCAAATGTGATTTCAATATGTTACCAGTGAGTTTATAGTCAATACCTCATATTCTGACTCTTCCAATCAGTTCATAGTGGTTATTTTGCCAAGTCTGTTGTTCGTGCTCCGAAATAATGTTGAGTTTCGTGAAATTTGTTCGGAAAACTGTAGTCAATAAGTCACTATTATTTCAAAATTACCCCGAATCAGTACTTCGTGAATATAGAACACTACAAATACAATAGAAATATTAATATCACGGTATACTGACCAAAATATTAACTGTAGTTATGTATGAAAAAGGTGCCTTATATTAATTCCAGACGCTTCTTTGATTAAAGGACATTTTGGATTACTACGATAAAAATACTCTAAAACCAAAAACAGGAGAAATCAAATCCCCCGAGGCTCCCTTCTAAATAATATTAAGTCTCAACTACTAAGCTATAAGCAAAGTGAAGTCAGCAACCCCACGAAATCAGTTGGCAGTACCTTATATGGGTAGCCCCTTATACACTTGTATTTTATTTACCCTTACCCTTTACCCTTGTATTTTCCCTGCATTTTAAGTCTATAATATAATATGTATGTACAGTGAATACTCGTTGATCCGCTACAATTCATTTTTGACGTTTGTGAATTAATGAGTTTGGCTGGATATTCTTTAGTTCTTGTACATTATAATGGTACCCTACTGAGAAATTGTGGCAGATTGAAAGGTTCAGCAGATAGAGCAGTCTCAGATTAACGAGAATCCACTCTGTGTATTGCCAACAATGATCCTTCAAATTGCTATTGCATTTCATATTCCAACTTAGCAGGAGTAGTACACGACTATTATACTGTGTATCTATGGTCAGACATGGAGTGTAAACGTTATTCCTCTGTTTTCATTGAATGGTAAATCATAATCAATGGACAGCACAATCTCATGCCCAGACAACCTGCCTACACCCCCAATAGTGTAGACCGGGTCCCTCATTTATTGGTAATTGTCCTCTTGATATTTTTGCATATTCAGCAATTCACTCATTGATCTGTCGATTGTATTTTAAATTTATGTACATTGCACAATTTTTTTTTTATTAATTAATTTGATTTACACCATGTTAAATGTGAAACGCAGTCTACCAAGTGGAAATTATTCTAATAGGTTGATATTTAATGTATTGCAAACATTATTGATAGTCCTCTTAAGAATTTTGTCCAACTGATCGAAAATGTCAATACCAGAAGAAATAGTAGGTTTATTTACTACTGCATGCACTGTAGATTAAATTGGATCATGATCATGCATATCACACAATCAAACTTTGTTAAAAGTAATAAATATTAAAATGTAAGTGAGTTTATTAATCTGTTTCAGCATCATATTGGTGACTGTAATAATATGATGGGATTGGTATACCACATGTCATGATGTCCATAAGCCTGATAGTCATTTCGAGGCATGGCCACTCATCAATGCAATCATCACCACATCTGATGTTCTGCAATGTTAGTTGTTTGGAAGCTCTTTGTATGAAGGATATACATCAACCAGTACCCAAGGCCCCGTGCCACCAGAAAATTAACATAGATAAGTAACAATTGAAAGTACGAATTAATATAAAATTTTCCAACCAGTCTTTGCCACTGACTATCATACAACCACGTATAGAGTTGTTGCATACCACATGCGTTTCAAATCCATAAAAATAGAAAGCAATTTGTCTTCCATTGCACTCCAAGGCCAATGTGGCAGTTACCAATTGATGGAAACAAGTGCACCAGACCATTGGTAGCATGGTTTGGGAGTGAGATGAGGCAGTGTCTGGTACATGGTACTTCTAAGCAACTCACAGAAATGGTCTAGGTCCCTAGCTTGACTACATTCCAGCCAGTGCATTGCCGTTTATTGTTATTTATTGCTCCAAAAATTATTATGACCTTACCCATGCCACTGGCAAACATTCACTTTAATTCTTTCCCAAATCACCAGTCTCATATCACTGAACCCTTGTCCTCTTCTGTGTTTGTAGAAGCAGTTCATAAGTGCACATAATGTGACTCCAAAGAAAATTGCAGTAATTGGTGGTGGACCAGCTGGAGTGGTTACAACCAAGGTCCTTACTCAGTATGGGAACAATGTGATTGGTTTTGAGAAGTGTCCTACCCTTGGAGGACTTTGGCAATATCAAGATGAGCCGCAGAAGAAATATGCCACTTTGGCTGACAAATTTCAGCCACTGAATGCCTGCTATGAATCATTATTGATGAATACATCAAAGCAGTTGAGTGCATTCTCTGATTATCCACCTAGTGATTCCATGCCAACATTTATGAAACATGATCAATACCTGAAGTATCTACAAGACTATGCCGATTTCTTCAACATTGGGAACAAATTCAAGCTCAACAGTACAGTTGTACAACTGGTTCGCTCGTCCAAACCACCATTCACATGGAATGTCCATTACATTCAAGAGGATGGTTTTGAAAAAACTGAGAGTTTTGACTTAGTAGCAATTGCATCAGGTGCATTCCGCCATCCTAATTGGCCCACAGTGAAGAATGAAGAACACTTCAAAGGGTTGACCATCCATTCTGCTCAAGTGAGACGTGATGAGCTATTTGAAGGCAAGCGGGTTGTCATCGTTGGAGGCAAGATTTCTGCAGGTGAAACAGCAACCAATGCTATCAATGGTAAAGCAAAGAAAATCTACTGGACCCTTGACAGAAGTGAAGAAGGAAGAAACTACTGGCTCCTGAATCGTCAGCCAAGTGTATCCCCAAGAATGTCATGGGATTACCTGAATACCAGAATAGACCTATTTATTAATTCGGTAGAATTTGGTAGCAAATTAGTGGATGAACTTCATCTGCTACACCAAGGCAGGAAGAAAAGCAGCATTGATACACTGGCTGTTACGGACAAGGCCTTTCTTACCTCAGTTGATACCATACAAAGAGGTGTAAAGTCAGGGACTATTGAAATCATACCACCAATTGAAGCATTTGGCTACAATACCTCTGATGTCCTCCTGAGAGATGGTACGAAGCTAAATGATATTGATATTGTTGTCTATTGCACTGGGTATAGACAAAAATTTCCCTTTCTTGATGACACATGGCACCCTGATGATCAGAACTCAGCTGCTTGTATCAAGGAATGTTGCCTGTGGACAGTAATTTGCAAGGGCTTGGATTCGTTACTATCTATGGTGTCATTGGTTCCTTATTTACAATTTTTGAAATGCAAGCAAGATGGCTTGGACAGATTTGGGCTCCAAGAGCTGTCAATGCAGAGAATGGGTCTTTGTTCTCTGAGAGTGAACTCAAACACATGGAAGAGACCATTGAAGAACGTAAGAAGATGCTTCACAGTTTGAAAACCGACCTTCTGGCTGTGCCATACAAGTATGTGGAAGCTTTGGCCACCGATGTGGGTTGCCTCCCACCAGATCCAGAGGAGCTGAAATCCTCAGACAAGGAGTTGGCAACAGCCTTGCTCCACAGCCCTCTTGTTTCAGCTCAATATCGCCTCAATGGGATCCACCCTTGGGAGGGAGCCCGAGACTACATAATTGAAGTGGCCAAGCATGCCCTTGGAAAGGAATGGGATACACTATTGCAGTAGTTGCTCAGAATATGTACCAACTTGTGTACATCATCATGGATCCATAGCATGTTGAAGTGTTGCAAACAATACTTATGCTGATATGTACATTATTTAATTGCTAAACTTGCTATCTCTTACAGCTGTTGTAAACAAATGTTGGAATAAATTGTACTATAATTTAGTGATTTATACTAATTTCTAGTGTATTTTTGTGTTTATCTACAAATTACATGATGATCAAGGACATTATAAAATTTCATTTTTATTTTGAATCCCTTAATATTAGAATATAATAAAAGTTTGTAATATGTAATTGGCATAGAATCAGGTCTGGCAGGCCAGCAAATTTAAATGCATTGAAAACATTGAAGTTGTGTAAAAATGACATTTGAGAAAATGTACTTATTAATGGTAATTAGTAGAGATGAAGTACAATTGAAGATACTGTTACCTTAAAATAGGCATTTATACCATTACTCTGTTCAAAGCTGCAGCTGTGGACTCTTATCTAACAAAATGCAATTTTCTATGTGTAAGCAACCCAAACCTGTAATGTTGGCAAGTGCTGTAAAGTCACTAATATGTAAAGAACATAATACTATAATAATATATTATATAAATTATATATTATATGTATATATGTATGTACAGAGTTAGACACATAAATAACACGTCACAAATTAAAATTGATGTATAACGTAATGGCTATGTGATGTGTTCTATCAGAGGCATTTACGATCATATTATATGTGTAATAATAATATTATTATTCATATAGTTCATATTATATTTCATTGTGCAAGTTGAACGACATGTATGCGTTGGAATATTATGGTATACTAGAATAATGAATAAAGAATAATAACACACATACGTAACATGAAGGTACACATGGATAAAAGTATAATTACAAGATTAACGATAATTATGCATGAATGTACTATAAATCCAAATTTCATGACCGGAGCATGCAGTGCTGATTGCAATGCTATGAGTCAGGCAGTTCATTCTTTTGTCTTAATTCTTCCTCTCTTTGTCTAATTTTCTCAATGATTTCTACATTTTGAGACAAAATCAGTATTATGCATGCACACATACACATACATACATGTACACATGTACACACACGTATACGGTACAGATCACAGAAAACTATATGGTAGCCGGTTAAAAGTTGAATTTCTTTTCCGTTAACTTTTACCGATATTCGTTATCAGTTAACAGTTAACAGTTAACATTTTGACTGAGTAGCACCTTCCTGCCTTTGTATCTTCGTTATTGACTCTAAATAGTCTTTGCCATCATAACGTAGTGATCCGTTATCTACGTAGCGTATCAAAACTTTATCCATTGTAAAGCAGTCCAAAGTCAAAATAACAAGGTACGTACATATGTATAAAGCACCGTTAAACACTCTATTGAACAATTCACATTTGAAGAACTCACACTATGTAGCGTATGATCGTTGGGTTGCGTAATTATGCAATATTGACTTATAAATATGATTACAAAAGGTCAGCTGTTAATAACTGTTAATAATAATTGTTGGTGAATTTAGGTTAACTGTTGACCAAAAAGTGTTCAGCGTTGAAAGTTAACATTTTATTCTTTTCTGTGATGTATACCGTACACACACATGCACACACGCACACACACACACACCATTAGCAGGGTTGAACACTCCTCCAGTCTGCTGCTTACACACAGGACAACGTGTCGTCTTCCGATAATGATCCAGTGCACACTTTTCACAGAAATAATGCTGACATCTGCGAAAGAGCATTAATTTAACAAGAATTTAACCTACATACGTACAGTACAACAAGATGTGGGAATCAAAGATATGTTATGATGATGTTTGACACACGAGTATCATGTACGTATGAATATGGCTCAGAATACACCCCAGTTGACAAGCTGATACTCCTATGACATATAAATTACACATGTACGTAATTGTATCATGCTGGAGAGGTTGATCAAAGGAAAACATGTGCGTATAATATAAGCCATGTACGTAGCACACAGGTTACCAGAAAGGTTTCAATGTTATGATAGATTGTGTGAGAAAAAGGCAGGAAGTTAGTAAACACATTTCTATTGCATTTATATTATTATGTTGTATTGGACTATGTATACGTACCCAGTATAAATTATTGTCATTCCGCACACCAGGATACAGCTATAACATTCATACATATATGTATCCCGATGCATGAGCGTTATCACTTAACTTCAAAAACACCGACTACAGTATATACCAGATATATTTCTGACCTCATTACTGATATACCCCGTTTTCTTAATGAAAGGAAGTTATCAATTGTCGCCACACTTGTCACTCAATGCACCAGATACACAATGTCACAAATGCTAAAAACCACATCAATTCAGTTAAAGGAACACAGGTTAGGCGCACAAAATTATTGTGTTTTTAGAAGGGCAGTGAATCAAGAAATTTCAACATGAATCTATCGGTCATTCAGGTTGAAGATTTTGTAGTTCGGGCTAGGCTGGATAATAGTTACTCAGCCCATTTGGTTCTCTTGGCAGTGATTTTGGGTACATAAGGGTTTGTTCACGCTTCTAAGTCGGTTATGGTTTATCACTATTATCGTTATTGCAACAAGTTTTCTTGCCAGGTATTAGAGAGTTTTTTGTGACCCAACGGTACCAGCTGGATCATCATGGAATGATTGCAATAGGGATAGGTACTCATTCATTGTGAACTTGCCTCTGATTAAAGGATTCACTGTTATTCCTAGCTGCTGAAGAGGTCTTTCCTCGCAAAATTCTCATTTAATTAATAAAGCCAATGTACTTCAATCGTTTTGACAGGACACATATTTGTTATACCCCACTTTTGCTGGGTACATAGTGGAGTATAACTAATACATACATACCTTGTAACCACTGGCTTCTTGAAGTGCTGCCTACACAGGTAACATGCGAATGGTAGGTCATCCTCATCATCACTTATTTCATAATTCTCACTATCTGTGAAACACAAGACACAGCCATCCAGCCTAGCATAATAGATATGTTATAAACACATCAGCAAATTGTAGAACACACATAAAAGTGAGAAACCCGAAGCATAAAAACAAGTATTCTTTTAGAACAAGTGGAAAATTCACTGAATATTTTCAAATTCTAGATTGAGAGGGAAATTTCAAATTCAATAGTCTAACAAACTAACACTGTTAATTTTAAATTTTCAATACATCATCACTATCATTAGCATGGGAAACTTTCGATGGTATACTGGGTAAACAAAACCCATCATAGGGTGAGTGAACCAGGCCAACTTTGTGCTCTTACCTTGTGCACCATAACGTTGTTCATTCCATTCTAAATCCAACTGCCACCCACTCTTATAGTCACTGCGGTCGTGCAGAAACTTGCATGTATCTATACTTGATCATGACAAAGAAGAAGGATGAGTATAACAGCATAGCAAAACAGCATGAATGATATTACTACAAGGGTTTGGAAAGTACTGATAGTAGTATGAGATATAATAGGATCACACAGTGTGAAATATCTGTTATAAAAACACACACCGCACAATGAAATGTATACATGTACACACATACACAAGTGCACACGCACGCATGCACGCATGTACATACACACGTACACACACACAAACACACACACATGTACACACACATGTGTACACACACACACACACACACACACACACACACACACACACACACACACACACACACACACACACATACATACACGTACACACACACACAAACACACACACACATGCACACACACACACACACACACACACACACACACACACACACACACACACACACACACACACACACACACACACACACACACACACACACATGTACACACCTCCAAAACCACAATACCCTGTTTCCTTGTAATCTTTACAAATGTCAGGCTGGTAGTCCCACCTAGTGGTGGCCCTCAGGTGAGCAGGAGCTCTCTGAGGACCTTTACGAGAAGCAGCTGATCCTTGAACTGTATCCTTGTTCTCAATGTGTTTGGTATAACCACTTTGTCCTCTGTAGAGATTATCACCCACTCCTCCTTGAAGATCCTGAGAATAGAAATATGCACATATGTACGTATGTATGTACAGTACAGTACAGTATAATGAGTCATGTAATCTCAATTCAACACAAATTGTAGGTATAAACTACATGCAATCTAAAATTAGTAGAGGTGCACAAATACAGGATTCAATGGACATTCTGATAAGCAAAAAAATTGGACTGGTAAACGCCGATACCAATAGCCGATCTGATACTGTGTACACAGGATTTGTAGTTTAGTGGGTTAGTGGCTTTACACCAATGAGAAACCTAAATACTGTAGGTATTACAGTTAATGGAGTCAGAGTTCTAATTCAATAACCCCAAATGAGGGATTTTGACTCTCACAGCATAGTGAACTGAAAGGAAAATGACCAACACATGACAATAAAACACATGCAAAATTGACCATTGGTTATATCAGTAACAATACAGCCGATATATGAAAGAATATTGGTTGATAAGCCAATAACCAATAGGCTAATGCCACATCGGTACAATCCCACACATGATATGTACACTGACATGCGTACATCTACTACAACAGTACTGAACTAGTGACATAAAATTAGCATTATTGTTTAGACTTTAGGGTGAGAAATATGTACCATGTTTGATCTTCCGTGATACCAAAAGTGAAATTTTACAGGTACACATGCGTAAACATGTGTACGTACATTCAACACAACAATGCGTATGAGATACATCACTCTATGATACGTGAGTAATATGGAGACCTGTAGGCATGAACATACTACCTTTTTCATTTTTTCTGCTCTCTCCATAATAGCTCTGGCATCTCTATCGTGTTGTGTCTCAGTTTCAAGGGTTGCCGTGGCACCCATATCACGGGGACCTTCCCTTTCAGTTGTTCTCGATGATTTAAAAGCCAAGGATAACTTGCTGACAAATTCACTTTTCTCATTGTTGTCCTCTTCATTGTCACTTTTTGCAGATTCTATTGATATTTTCCTGGCTTTACTTCCAGTCTGTACACAGTAGGATCAATAGAATACATATAGTAACATTAATAACAATAAAAACAATGGAAGGAAGTTAATATGCCATAAACATGTATGTACATATGTATTAGTTGTACAATGGCATTTTGCAGTGTATGGATTATATCTGCACGAGTCCCGAGGGCGAGTGCAGATATAATCCATACACCGCAAAATACCATTGTACAAGTGATATACACTTCGCCTCTGGGCTTCAATTGTGTCTTGGCAGGAAGATCGATAATGTCGTCTATGCTTCACTCAACCTTCGGGATGCTTTTGCCTTTCTATGGGGGATTTCGTGGACTGTGGCTGCCCAGATCGATCGAATTGTGGGTTTTAGTATAGATTATCTATGCTTTTACACACCGCAGTGCGTATTGGTTACCTTACTTATACGACTACTTAGCTACTAATACGCACAGCGGGGGGGTGAAAGTCAGGAAACCCGAGGAAAGCCGACACTGATAAATATTGCCTATCCAAGTAGCCCCTGAATCTACCTTCGACCTTTACTTGTTGTTGTGTTACAGTTAACTTTAGTAATCATAGTTTGTATAAACATTTCCTTGTTTAGTGTAAGAGTTAGTTTTAGCTACTATGAATATGATTGAACCTGACCATATTTAGTAAAGTTTATAAGGGCCCATGTGCCTCTTATAATAGTTAGAACCGGTGTCTAACTATTCCAAGAGGCCTAGAGGCCTCTTACACTGTGTTTATGGAATATAATTAGGGGTGTTTGCCCGGGCAACGAAGTTTATGTACAGTAAGAAAACGTAGTATCATCGATAATGATATAAACAAATTACAGTGGTGAAAAAAGTCCTGCGTCAGCTTGTTGAAAAATCTCACGAATTAGGCTTGTGAGTGTGTATGAATGTGTACGAGTCATTTCATGCAAGCACAAAAATATTCACACGTGCTTAACACATTCTATTTATACACAATTCATACATGACAAGAGCCAAGGAAGTCAATTTTCACATACATACATATGCTATACGTACATACACTATGTATTCTTAGGGCAATATCCCTGCAGTGTCTAAATGCCACATCTACTTACAATCCTAAGATATCCTTAACTTCTTAGAATGTTTGCCAATAAAATCACTAACTACACTATTCAACATGGTAACACAGGTATGTTTCACAAAGGAAGCTACATCATTCAAGGCTATATACATAGCAGCTCTCAAATGTATGGATAAAATGCATGTAGTTATGCTTACACTGCTCTCTGACAGAGTAGAACACAACCACAAAGTCACCCAATGATTGATAGTGTGGTCACACTAGCATGTACCAACTCCATACACTACATCATACACTACACCCAACTTACCTGTCTTGTAAGGTGTAGCCTATTGGAACATTCAACAAAAGGGAGGTTTGGTCTACATGAATTTCAGACAATATGACCTTAAGGGTTGTCTTTGATAGGAATCATCCAGGAAAATACTAAAAAGAACAAACCACATTTTTAAATGTCCTTGAGATCTGTGGTTTCATGTTCCAAAGACTACACAACTAGTTTGGAATACTATGTACATTGAACATAGTGAATTCTACTCACCTTTGCTACAATTCCACCTTTATGATTCTTTCTTTCAGCCTTCACAACAACGCTTTCTTCATCGCTATCACCTAAGGAATTAGCAGGGATCACCATACTAAAGTGTCACATTCAATACAATGAAACGATACACAGTAGAACTCACACTCCAGGGTAGGGATCCTAATAAATATGTACGTACATGTGTGCATGAACTCCTCATATATTTCCTTACCAGTTATCCTCACAAACAGCAACTGACTGCGTGTAATTTATATAACAGATTTGAATGACATCAGAATAACCATAATTATCAACAATCCGCACAAGAGTATTCCAACAATTAGTAGTTTCATTTGCTTCAAATTTAGAAAAGTGCTACAATAAAGAGTCTTGTACTGAGCGATTGGTCAGTTACACATATGCCTGGAGTTTCTCTTGTCTATTTCAACCCAGACTGTATATATGCCAATAGCTTTCCTTGACAATTTCAACCCAGATATAGGCCTTGGGTGATCCTCAGCACTTTAATCTAGATTAAAATCTATGAACAGGACAATGGTCACCTGGTGCAAAAATGGTGCCATTATTGGTCAGTATTTCCATCTGCAAAAAATCCATGATGATTTCAAGGGTTGCTTATTTACGTAAGCTGCAATATCCTGAAATAACACTTTAAGAGCATCATATTCAGCGATTTTTAGGAAAATTTTCATTCGACGCACAAGCAGCCATTTCACCAATTAGGAACAATTATTCTGTTTCTTTTGGCTGGCTCTGTATGTACGTACATGGACCGTAATTATGTCTAATATTAATAATATGACTGTGTGAGACATGGTAGACACTGCTGCTATTGAATACAATATAAGTACAGCATCCAGGTATCATATCCCTCACAATGATCTAAGACGACAGCTTATCAGGAAAATTCCACAAAAGATTTGGTGATTTTGTTAAAAAAACAACTAATGCACAAATTAATTTGTACATTTCGCATTCATATGTACATATGTTACATCATTCAATGAATCAAACTGAAATGTGCAAAATGCAAAATAAAACTTCATAAAAATTTCCCCTCCACTGTATTCAGTACCTAAGTGGAATTTCAGATAACATCTACTGGCTGCAACAGCATGCAGCTTGCCATTTTCGCACAAGAACCACAAACCTGAATCTGAGGCTTCAGCTTGCCGCTTACGCACTCCACCCCTCACACGACCTGCCTTCTTGAAGAATGTACACACTTTTTGTTTTTCTCTCTGTGTTTGACTTTCTGCCATTGTAAGCCTGTGGTCCGTTAGCACACTCAATTGAATAAAGGAGATTTACAATGAGCGAGTTTCAAAGTTGTCCGATAGGTACTGCTTTGAGATCTGATAAGCCGCATACAGCACAAATCCCCAGCCAATGTACACAAAGGCAAATATAAACTAGATGAATGAATAGGAATACAAAGTAAGGTATTTTTTATATCACTCCAGTTGTTTTCTAACACATATGTATGAACATGTAATGAACAAGATAGAATTGAACAATTAAAGCCAACATTATGACAATGAATTCAATACAAGACTTGAGAGGTCAATACCAATGTACAAACCACACACGCCACAAGATGGCCCCGAAACAGACACTCAGGCAGTCATCAATCCACCACACCCTTCATCTGCCACACCCTGTATCTGCTACACCCCTTATCTGCTACACTCTTCACCTGCCACACCCTTTATCTACCACACCCTTCACCTGCCACACTCTTTATCTGCCACACCCTTCACCTGCCACACTCTTTATCTGCCACACTCTTTATCTGCCACACTCTTTATCTGCCACACCCTTCACCTGCCACACTCTTTATCTGCCACACCCTTCACCTGCCACACTCTTTATTAGCCATCAATTCAGTGCACAAATTGCCACACGTACATAATGTTTTGATGATTGGTCAAATTAACTCATTAATCCTCCACTTTTCCTTTGTGAACTGCAAACATTCCCCATGTCACAAAGCAAATCAATAGACATCATTTCTACCACAACGATTTTTAACTGCTACAAATTTTTTCACCACTAACCCTACTGTACCACTTCCTCCGCAAGGAGAGTGGAGTACATACGTATGTAGGTAATTGGAATAGTAATGATGTCAATATGTTGACATACACCAATCACATGACTCTGACGATGTCTCTTGATGGGATAAAAAGTTAGCAGGAATGTACAAATAACAGTAGGAATGACATCGTACACTACGTACATATGCTGTCACACTGCATGTCTCTGTACACTGTCAAACAGTTTGTCTGCCAACAAAGCCAACATGTACGTACGTACAATGAATGAAAACACCTCCAGGATTGTGTTACAAAATGACCATAATGTGTACACTGTGTAGGATCATTGCTACGTACATATCAATATGAGTTGAACAGTAAATCGTAATGTGAACAATTGACATAACATTTAAAGGGACTTGTTGAAGCAACAGGTTCTTATTGGTAACCCAGCAGTTTCCTTTCAAAAAATTCCAGTAAGCTACATATACTTAACCTCACTGTATTATGTACGTGTATGTAGTTTAAATGATCCAACACAACAACATAATAAGATGTTGCATTGTGTAGTTCTGCAAATAAGTGTCCATTCATAAACGTCACGCAATGTCTGTACTGGCAGATATCTAAGCTTGTCTGGTGGACAATTAAGTTTAAATCAATACTGAATTGATTTTCCTGCATTTATGTTCATTAGCATGTAAAATCTTACTGGACTCGTTTTATAATTCATAAAAACCTTCTGGAGTGCTCGCTGAAACAGAAGAAACCTAGTTCAAAATCAACGCCTTCTAGTAGAAAGGTAAACAGCTACCCTTGGAAATGAAAATTTCGAATCTCGGGTGCATATCAGTGATCGGGTAGGCATTTCCTTCGTTGTATGACTAGTTTATAATCCTTCATCATTCTCAAGATGCCTATTAGACACGTGTATAGCATAATATGGAGTAACCAAGCATGAACTGTTACATAACATAGATTACAATTATGATTAATCTCAATGTTTTATAATCGAATATTATCTACGTATAAACTAACCACAAACTGATACTTACAAAGAAAACAATCCAATCCACAGTCCGTCGGCTTAGCGTTAACCTGCTCATTCGCCGCTTATTCGGACGCCATTTTTTGGAGATTCTCGAGACAGCTTCGATTTATATGTCAATACACGTGAGGGTTGTCGTATAAAACAAAGCACTTGTTTGCCCATACCAAGTACTGTACTTACATCCTTTGTGTAGAGTCTACGGTGTAGCCACGTTACGACATACACTTTTGTTACAGAGAAGTATGATAACCAGTATAACCTAGTCGAGCTTGTGTAGCTTTTCGTATTTTGTCGTTAGTTATGGCAGTTCATGAGTTGGTGAAGAGGTGGGCCAAGCCTTGGAACGATGCAAGGGAAGAAACCATCACCACTGGGAAGGAACGCGCGGACGAACTGCTGGAAGAACTGATCAGGCTTGCCAATACAGCGGTTGACTATGACACGCTTCTAGAAATCATGGAGGCTATAGTTACACTGTATTCTTCGAAGGATGTTCGTGGACCAGACCGAGATACGGATGGTGATTCCGATTCTCCGAACCGCTCCGTATTGAACGAATTGAAGGTAGCTCGATGTCCCTCTCCTCGGCCCTTTCGGACACGAGCACTCAAAAATCCAATCGGAAACGTCCCAGAAGACCAACTTGCAAGAGTATGCGACGTGGCCGTCCTGAAACTCTTGTGTCGGTGTGCGCACAGTTGTCCCGAAGGCTCCACGTTCAGATCTCTGATCTGGGCGTTGAAATACATAAAGTTGATGCTGGGGACCCTGAGTGGTTTGAAAACCGGTTGGTACGGTGCGCAATCGAGGGTCCGAAAGCGTCCCACTCCGCCGGATAAGCCATCCAAATCGAACGCTACTTCCCTACCCTCGGAAGAGACGTGCTCGGACCAAAATAAGCCCTCCGGTGAAGCGGTTGACTATACCCTCGATTTGGACAAGGAGATGTCCACCTGTGTCACCAGTGAAGGTAGAATCAGCCTCATAGTGATTCTATCTGCCATTGGCGCTCTACCCAATAAGGTTCTAGACCTAGCTCTGCCCGAGTATGTACAGCCTATCCTTCAGTGGTGCTTGGATTTGGGGACAACTGTCCCAGCCACGGGATCCAAGGAGACCTACACTGCTTCCACAGAGCCACCAAAGCCCATGAATATGAGTGAAGCGTGTCAGGCCCACAGCCAGGAGGTGGTGCACAGGGTATTGGGTATCATTGCTAGATACCTTTGCAGGAGCAGTTGCACATCGCTCAACTCAGGCAGACATTGCCAACTGCAAGCTCGGATGAGTTTTTACAGGGACGAAGCAAAGAGCACGCAATTGCAGCAAGTCACTACTCTCCGAGAGAAACACCTTCAAAGAATATTCCACAACCAAATATCGCACTATAGAAAGTGGTTGGTCAATTTTGTGAACACTAAACCAATTGGAGAAGTATTTTCATTCCTTCATTCCACCCTGGGCTACTGTTCTCCTGATGTTTCGCTGGAAGAAGGTCAGTCGATGTTGAACCTGACTGCGTCCACAGCAGCCATAGCATTTCGACCCGTTTTGGACAGATTAATGCACTTTGACTTGAACTACACTGCCGTAGAAGTGAGTTGTTGGACAAGAATATGTGCATAACAATCTGTTTTAGACTAGAAAACCTGGTGCCAAGGTTTGTGAGCTATTGGCATGGAAGTGACCTGACAAATCAAAGTAGCCATATTGAACACTTTGTATGTATTCTGTGACACCATATAAGGCTGTGTAGGAATGACCACCTTGTCATAATTGGTGGTGTCATCACTCAGTTAGCATGTGCAATCACACCTTGTATACAGGTATTAATGGTTTGATGGGTGGGATTAGTATGGATTCAATATTCTCTGTTTTCCAAATACAGAATTTGTTTTGCAATCTCCTCTATTTTACCTTTTAATTTGGACTGGCATAAATCTTTTATCTTACCTGGGTATCCAACTGTGTAATCATATACTGTCAGCTTTCAATGTGCAAATGTGCATACGTGCACACACACACGTACACACACACACACACACATACACACACACACACACACACACACACACACACACACACACACACACACATGCACACAGATACAAACCAGATACACACACACACACACACACACAAAGTATGTAAACTGTATTTGAAGATAGTATTTGCTTGTTTTGTGGTTATTATTATGTTGCATGATATGTAATTTCAATTTCTGTGTTCATCATAATTCATCCATGACTCTTTTTGCACAGTCCTCGTTTTTGAGAAGCAACATCCCGGAAGTGTGTCAGTACATACACTTTTGCCAGTATTTCCAACAACCCAAAGACAGCCCAGTTGTGGAATCCGTCAATCAGCTCCACAGGCATGTACAGAGAGTAGCACTGTCTGCTGTGTTCGCAGCCACTGATCGTAACACCCCACCCAAAGCATCTGTAGGTATGCACAGTGCTTCTGAACAACCCGTATCCACTGATCCTGAGGACAATGGACGCCACCATCAAATAGAGCTCTCATCTGAACATAGGTCAGATGATTTGTCCAAAGCTCTGAAAGATGCCTTTTCGAAAAGCGAATCGCATCACACTGATGGCAGGACTGTAACCTCACCACTCAGTCGTATGACTCACACACAGTTTGCAACAACAACGCCACAACAAGCAGGGTCAATCATGAATCTCTGGAGCACCTCTGATCTTGAAAATTTTCATTTTCGGCTGCGGAGACTGTCGGTATTGATGGAGCTATCGGAGCCCGGCACGGTACCAGCTGCAGACATGTTGGCTTCTCTGCTTGATTTTGTAAGTCATTTACAATGCTTGTAACATGACCTTTAACACTTAATCCTCTGCATGTGTTAAGTGTCATTTCCACGTTAAATATGGTTCACAGTAATACAATACGCATAGTATACAAACACACACAATGGAAAGCCGTAAAATTATCTGTAGGGTAACAACTTTCATAAATTTGAACATACCACTACATTCCTATACCATTCATAGGCTGGTAAAGCTCCGGTAACAGCCAGAGCTGCTGTGTTTGTCGAATGTGCCCACTTTGTCCACCGACTGAAGAGTGGAACAAAAACGGCATGGGTGATATCCAGTGTCGGGAACCATCGAATTGTTCTTTCGAATCTCAAGAAATGGGGAGAGGCTGTTGGATCCAAATTACAAGAAATCCTAGACAGAGAGAAGCAGCAAAATGTAAGTCAGTTTGTTGTGATATGCATGAATTGCCAAAATCCCATCCGGTTATAAACTACCCAAGCACTTTGTATTGTCTTATCGAGGAGTTTGAATGACATACGTACCTATTCCAGGGAAGGTTGAAAGGATCCTGTGTGCATTTTTAATGTATAAATCCAGTATGTACAATACGTAATATGTAAATACCAACATACATTCATAGTTATGTGCTGTAGGTTGTACCTTTATATAGTGTACTGTGTGTATGTACTGTAAATTGTACAATTGTATATTGTACTGTGTGTATGTTCTGTATACTTCACTGTTGTATAGTGTACTCCGTGAATGTACTGTTGGTTGTACCATTATGTAGTGTACTGTGTGTATTTACTGTATGCTGTACTGTTGTATAGTGTACTGTGGTGCTGTACGTATGTTGCATCTATGTACAGTGTATTAGTATAGCCCTATAGCTCTAAGGTTTGGTCCCGGACCTACTGTTCCAGTACTCCTCTCACATTGACTCATTCCTGGCATGTTCACTGTGTAGAGGTTGTTGATTGCAATGTAGTTGAAATGTAGGCAGTAGGAAATGGGTATTGGTGATGAGGAAGAGTATGGGGTTAGTAGGAATCCCACCTTGTATGGCAGATTGTTTTTACAAATGTACGAATTAGTAAACGTACCATTTTTGAGGTGGAAACCTTTATTTACGTTAAAGTCAGATGGCAGTACCGTACATTGTGTACTGTAAGTATAGGATATGTCCTATTTTAAACACCACACATACACACTGGCACACCACACACTCACACGCACACACAAACACGTACACACATACACATACACACATGCACACGCACACATTGACACGCACACATATATGCACACACGCACACACACGCGCACACACACACACGCACGCACAATTGCACTCTACACCTATGTATGTATATATGTACATATTCAATGTACATATTACATATAATTAAAACATATGTATGTACGTATATTCAAGTGTACACAGGCACAAACATTAGCTAACTAAACTAATCAAGTGAAGCACTGTATTAAGGGTAAAACCAGTGGAAAGAAAGAATGTAAATGAATACAAAATGTATACACATGTACATATGTACATATGTACATATGTACACTACCTATTCCTGCATGGAACTTACCATCAGTGGTTTATTCTATTTACTTAGCTCCACAGGGAAGGTTTCGATGGTGAAAGGGAAGACAAAACAACATCATTTCCAAGACAAACTATTGAAGAGCCAGTCCTTGGAGCAGATATGGCTTCTCAGCACCCCAATAGTAAGTACCATTTGGCACATACTGTATTCTGTGTATGCATGCAGTAGAACCTCTGTTTAATGACACTTTGCACAAAGGACACAGTGGAACTTACTTCCCTACAAAGGACACCATTCGAGGCATCACAAATAGACTTCCCTATAGTGTTAATACAGTTCTATCCTTGAAGAATGGACAAACTCTGTACACGATATGTATATATGTACATATCACGTGTATATTTATAGCACTGTGTTTGAATATGGACTTTCATTAGATAGTATATAAATGAGAATTCTTGTACACGAACACTCTAACTCACATAGTAATAGTGATATTGTGCATTATAATGTGTGTGTATAACAAATGTGGTGGTATACAGTGAATTCTCGTAATCCACCACCGCTTTATCCACCAAAATTTCCCAGTACCAATATAATGTAAAAGTACCAATCTCCTCCAACCTCCAGTTAATCTGCCACACACATTAATCCACCATATTCTTTGAAAACAAATTGCGTCGGATTAGCAAGTATTCACTGTACGTATATGATACATCAATTCTCACATGTGAACAGTCTGCACATACATGTACACATTCATAAGCATAAACCAGGGCTTGTTCAAACCAATGTGAAAATGTTAAGTGTGTAGTTGTAGACTCTCACAACATATTGTATCCACCTCAAACATGTTTGTTCCCTTCCCTCTATGAATGATTTTCCAAATATAGCTCTGATTATTGTACTATGTACATAACATTTCCTATTATTTTTCATTTCATTTCAATTCATTTCTACTGAACACAGGGAAACAAAAGAAAATGTCTGTCTCATTTGCTCTGAAGGCAGCCGCTTGTCAACTCCTCTACGAAATCAGTTCAATAATGTTGGACCCTCCCCGAGTGTACCAGTCCTCCATGCCGTCTCAGTTGGAGCAGACACAAGGACCTGTGTCATACTCTCGGTCTATACAGAGATCTGGAGTGGATTATGATGCTTCGCAGTCTAAAAACTTCTCCTTCAAGCGGAGAAGCAGGATGTCCACGACACGTAACCAGTACGAAGACGTGGTGAGGAAGGCAACCATACGTCACACCAATCCGCATGTTAGTGTGGTGTTCTCTGAAGCTACACCTGATAGCAATTCACCAAGTAGTCTCCCACTGCCCATGGAGTTATCTGCAGAGCCCGATATCAACAGATCAACCCAGAAGCTTGTGAAATCTGCTCAGTTAGGGAATCGTTTGACACAAAACTTTTCCAAACTGATATCGTCAATGGGACTTCGCGGAACCCAGCGTCATACTGGAACCATACATAGGAAAAACCTAGGTGTGGGTGGTGGACACCACGCATCAGTGTCACGACGAAAGAGCATGTATTCATCTGCTCCTCCTCCAAGCGAGAACATCCACTTACCCTGGTTAGAATGTGTAGCCGAACTCTTACATCCCAGTACCATCTGTTCTTCGTCACAAGGAACACACTACCTGTACTGTCTACAGCAGAGGAAAAAGCAATGTTCCCAACTGTCTCTTGCCTTGTCCTGTATTTATCAACAAACCCCTCGCAAAAGTAGAGAACGCACTGATGAGACCATTGTCATTAAAAAAGAACGGAAATTTTCAAAGTGGAATACCAATGCAACCCAAAAAGCATCCGATTTAGGATCGTCTCAGCGATTTCAAGACAGTCAAAATGACTTCACCAAATTGCTTTCACCACCATTGAGCGTTGCATCAGAATATTCAGATAGCCAACGTAAGGATGGTCTCAGCACTCCCTGCAACGGCTTTGTCTCTCTTCCACTTCAGCTTGAGGAAGATGCTCTCTTGTTGTCGATCCAACAAGCCAGTTCGTTGGATGCTGCACAGCAGAAGGTTGAATTCAACAACTCCCATCTGCAGTACATGGACAAATACATGCATACACTGTTTTCACCCATCTTCTTGACCATCATGACCCGCACCTCCGACCTCATCGACTCCTCCACCTTGAGGGAGATATTGTGGGAGTGGCTTGTGGATACAGACAAAGAGCTGACTGGTTTGGCTGGTGCACTCTTCCTACTGATCTGCGAGAGGAGCAACCAAGCAGATCTTCAATCATTTTTCAATTCCAAAGTGGATGCGGGTGACAGTAGCAAACTTGCTGTGATTAGGTGTGTACATGAGATGTGTGTCTGTACACAAGTGTACGTATACACCGCAAACATATGTATGTACACCCATGTGTTTTGGATCTGCTAATGTATTTGCTCGTGTCTCTCTGTGTCTGAGTGTGTGTGTGTGTGTGTGTGTGTGTGTGTGTGTGTGTGTGTGTGTGTGTGTGTGTGTACGTGTGTGTGTGTGTGTGTGTGTGTGTGTGTGTTTGTGTGTGTGTGTGTGTGTGTGTGTGTGTGTGTGTGTGTGTGTGTGTGTGTTTGTGTGTGTGTGTGTGTGTGTGTGTGTGTGTGTGTGTGTGTGTGTGTGTGTGTGTGTGTGTGTGTGCATGTGTGTCTGATGTGGTGTCCTACTTTATGTGTGTGTGTGTCTGTAACCGAACATATGAGACAGTATGTACGTATATAACTTCATTTTTTGTGTGTCATTGAGTTTTACATGGATGGTTAGGAATATTAGTCTACTCCTCCATTTGAAATGCAATGTACCAACATGCAATATCCTTTTTTTGCACATTCCAATTATGATGACTTGTACCCCTTGGTAGGTTCCGTTCACTGTGGAATGTGAGGTATGAGGTGTTCCCAAAGATACCAAGAGACGTACAGAGAAGAATTCGTAACCACGAGCTTCATCTCGGCTATGCCTTGCCCACTCCCCTCCTTGGCAATGAGATTAAAGATATTCCTTTGTCTCCATGGCAACCAGTGACCCTGTGTACTGGTGAATGTGCAAGAGACCCCCAGGTGGGTTTGATGCTACTCATAATACATGTTATGTGCTCTCATCCTCATGTTAAAACAACACACTCACCACAATATCATTTGCTATAGATACCATGTTTCCACATACGTATATACAGACTGTATACTGTCATGTACTGTATACACAGATACATGTGTACATACAGTGTACAGTACATGTATGTATTCATGGATGCCTGTACATATGTACGTACATACAATAGGTTATATACTGTTTGATCTTCAACTCGTATATGTGTACTTATGTAATGCATGCATAATACGTACATACATACATACGTCCATGTATTGTCATTAACTACACAATGTACTCATGCAAAGGTTACTACTTCCACTTGTTAACATAGAAATGCAGTTTGGCCACAGAATTCAGTCCAGTTGTCATACACACAAAGGACATTCTCGGCCTGGTATCGGATACCCAAGTTTCAACTATTGCTGTGTCTCAGAAAGCCTCCACTGATTCTTCTCGACTCGTCCTTTCTGTCAACGAAGAACAGCAGCAGGTTGATAGTGCTGATCGTGCCTGGCAGCTGGCTCTGTTCCCCGATTCCTTACTGCCCCTTGCTCTGCACATACTCTCAGCTGGTGCCAACAGGGACTCCAGTGAGCCAACAGATTTGCCACAAAATGCAACACCGGAGCCATTGAAAATCTTTTCCAAGGTGAGATGCACTGGCACATCTTTAGTACATTGGATGATCACATGGCAATTTGCACGGAACCTTGAAAATTGGATATTGTCCTTGTTGCAATCCGCATATACTGGCTATGTACGTGTATACATACTTCCTTCAAACACCCACCTGTTTGGTGGAATTTCGAAGAGGCTGTACACATATAGTATGTATGTGTACATACATCCCTACTATACATACATAGGGATGGAGCTGATGTACTCGCCACTTTGTTTGGTATGCTATTCTTTTGTCCTCTTAAATGTGTCCTGTTATGCTCTCCACAATCCCTACCATTCCCTGTACTCTTGAGAAATTTGAACCATTCATAGTTCCGAATTGTATACAAACATACACTAATGTACGTACTATCTACATATGGCCTCATCCACCCAATACCATAATAGTGTAGTATTGTCCACCATTATACTAAACATGTGTATTACATTTTATGTACGTACGTATGTACCAGAATCCTGTCTCTATAGTGTACATATATAATATTATTTGTACATACATACTGTACTTGTGTACATACATACACATACAAAGAAATTACAGATTGATGCATTATAATAGGTAGTGGAACCAGCCAAGCTTCAAGTTCGGCGGCAAATCCAGGGACATCAGTGCGAATTGAGCAGTGAGTATTCTGTCATGGGGACTTATTTG
This sequence comes from Chondrilla cf. caribensis, assembly GCA_964020155.1. NCBI lineage: Eukaryota > Metazoa > Porifera > Demospongiae > Chondrillida > Chondrillidae > Chondrilla > Chondrilla cf. caribensis. The sequence continues at coordinate 2,379,417 of OZ026567.1, forward strand.
CATGGTGATGTCAGTTGTCTCTGTTCTACCACATGCAGCTACGTTTGCAGCTCAGGAAATTATCAACAGCTGTTTGGTGGACGACCACATATTGTTTTTTCAACCTTTCTTGCACCTTCTGAGTCAAGCCTACCAGGAATTCAGCAAGAGAACCTCAAATGCTAGTGCCAAGAAAAAGAAACAGACCTCAGTAGCATGTCTGAGTACCATCATTGAAGACATTGTGAGTTTTGTACATGTGCATAACACATCCAATGAATTCTAAGGGTTTGTCCGTTGAATCTCGCATACCTACATTATGTACAGTATATTGTAGTGTTGGTTAAATACAGTACTACATTTACGTCCTCTTCATCAGCACCTATATCTTGCTTTAATGTCATGTTGTCCCTAGCCTGTTGGTAATAATATAATATTATATAATATGCACATACATATGTGCATGCATTTATTTGCACTGTCAATATATACTGTACATTCACCATGTGGAAACAGATGAAAATACGTACATACAGTGTATGTACAGTAGGTACACAAATGTCTTTTTGTCTGGTTCCATCGATTTTGAAGGAGAATTCTCCATTATTAGCTTGCTGGCTTCTGCTTTAACGCATATTAAGCCATTGCCATGTACATGGGGGTGAAAAATGGCTACCGTGCTTGGTCCTGTGTGGATTATAATTACCTATGTTAAGCAGTATTTTCTAACAGCAATGTCTTCACAGATTGCTATTGTGAGGGCCAATTTTCCAAATTTCTACTATTTTCCCTGTGCCCTTCAACCACATTAGTTCTACTGTAGTTATGTGTGGATTTATGGTAGTCTTAGCCATGCCCAAAACAGTAAATTATGTCATTGTCTGTGTAGGAACCTCCTGTTCCAATGTAATCGTCACGTTATGCACATGTATCTCCTTAAGTAATCCTAGGGTTGAAACCAGTTTCAAACCATTCAATATGTGGCTCCCTTAAATTGCTTATGTAATCGCATTCATGCATTTCCAGCTGATTTACATGTACACTGGACATGCGCTGATGCAATAACTGGTTCCAAACTACAGCGATGCGGCAATCACTTTGATGCCCTAGTGTAGCCAGACTCATGTGTGCTTGCCTCATACATCCAAACTTGCACACTTGTAATGTATTCTGTACCCTGTGTGTGCAGCTGAAATGTCATTATGTGTACCGCTTGAGGGGCCGTACATGACCTAGTGAACATACATACTGAGAGCACTTCACATGCCTAAATATACTTCAGTATTGTACACCACAGGTGCTTCAATTTTTGAATTAAATTTTACATTATGTATGCATCCGTAATATTCCATTTTTTGTTAATCTGTACAATGAATTATGTACATATCACATGTAATCATGTATTTATATGGATCTCTGTCTTACATAGGATGCTGCATTGCATGGTCTTCGCATGCTGGTCCTCATCTGTCCGACCATGCCACCCGATGCAGCCCGATACCTCTTCAACCATTTGATTGGTATAGTCATGCAGTACAGCTTACACAACTTCATGGAATTCCAGAAACCGATTTCAGATATCTTGGACATATTGCAGATTTTGTCTACCAGTGTACAAGGTGTGTGTATGTGTTTATACATGTACATACGGTATGTACGTATATGCTACTTGAGCCTAGCATTATATACACTGTATATTATGTACATACTACTTGAGATTACCACTACATACTGTAGATGATTCACTGTAGAGATATTGGAATATGTGCGATATAATATTTATAATGTACATATTCTAATATTTCTTAATTATATGCACAGTTGATTCTACCTATTCTATTCTACATTATTGTACTTACGTACGTACATATGTAATGTATGTATGCTTGTACGTACATGTAGTACAACATGGGATTAGTACAGTGTATTGAATTTATTGTGGAACTCTTGTACATGTGTGGACATAGGTTTGAACTCCAAACTCCTGAAGAATACTCTGAAGAAGGAATCTTGCTACCCCATTGTCATGACTACTGCAAGGATAAACAGTTTAAGCAAGGCAAAAGTATTCTTCAAGAAGTCAGAAAAGTCCAATCCTCCGGTAAGTGTCCAGCACATTCTCCCTTATCTCCAGGATTTGTGTATAGGACAAGTAACTTATTTGTTTCAATGGTCATTCTCAATTGGGAGAACCACTGGGTGGTTTCTATGGTAGCGATATAAGTTGCAGTGTTCCCATTCTAATCACTGGAACTGAATGCCGGAATGCTGTTATGTCACTACATCATCATCATCACTGTCATCACCATCACTCATCATCACCATTACCCTTACCATCACCATCATCATCACCATTACCCTTACCATCATCATCATCATCACCATTACCTCCACTCTTACCATCACCATTACCCTTACCATCATTATCATCATCACCAACAACATCATTCTAGTATGGATTCCATTGTTCTGTTCAAGCAATTGGATTAAATCAACTGGTGGAATAATAATTGTATAGTAAATGCACAACTCGTACCAGGTTGAATGAAGAACTAGACTCAAATACTGCTGTTTGTACACAAGGTGATCATAGCAACAGAAAACTGCACAGTTTGACATTTCACTGTTAGCTGAGTGTAATGAAAGTACTTAGAGAGGGTTCTTCCACCTTGAAGTATGTAATTCCTATTTAACATTGAGTGTAGGTTACTTTCGATAGAAATGGCTTCTGTCTCACTAGAATTTGTTGCTTCTCTAGTGAAATCAAGAGATCTTGGGTTGAGATTAGGGTTCTTTTCTGTAGAAATGTTACTTTACCCACTCAGTCTTGCATCATAACAGACAACCGAGATATTACATAATTCACTTCAGTCATACGTATATAGTTCTATGTATTTACGAGTAACGCCTATTTCCCTGTGTACCACCGTCAAAAATTGCAAATAGCCTTTCTTCTTTCTGGAAGGGCCTGGCTCCATGAGACTACTCACCGTTGTGTGTTCTCTGTACTGTTTGCACAGGTTTTCACCCTCAATGTCAGTGGGGATATGACAGTGCAGGATCTACTGGTCAACGTCCACCGGCAGCTGACAGGCTCCAAGCACTCCAAAATTGAACCTTCATCTTGTTATGTTGTACATATGATGCCAAAGGAATTTGAGCAGAAGAAGTTCATTCCAAGTGACTCCACGAGTAAGTCAAATATATATTCATTATCATATTACGTATATAGCAAGTTTTATAGGATTTTGTATGTGTACATGTACACACATCCATGCACATCCATGTATACACATCATGTTCATGTATGCACATCTACAGTATGTACATATGCATACCGGTAAACTCTGTGCACATGTACATATGCACATCCATGTTATATAATGTCAGTTCAGGTGTACCAACAGTCATTGCAATGGTTAGACTCATTTCTCCAAAGACAGAAAAGAGCTCATCTAGTGTTCAAACTATATGCACAGACTGACACATTAGCGTACGTACGTATGTACTATACAAGTGAAGTTAAGATACATATGTTGATAGTGTCAAGTGTTGATCTCTTACTTTGCTTCCATCTCAATCTGACATACTCAATAATGAGGACCAGCAGTCACCAGCTTATAATGTTGACATATACTCTACTATTCATTCTTGACACGTTATCTACGTATTTACAGTCTGAAGATATGCACCATCTGTTTCAGTACAGCTGGTGCATATATTATGTAATGGAACAATGTACCAACATACTGTATGTATATTTGCATACATACCATCCAGTATGTACAGCATATATGTACGTATATACCTTAAAAGACACACCAATCGTATCAGTTCTTATTATTGGAGGTACTGTATTTGTTATCAGTACTGTCTGACATAGTGTACATTTGATAGGAACCAAACAATCATTAGCAGTAACCAGAAGTATGTTCTAACCAGCATACTCACTGTACTGAGCAGCTGCACTGTATAGCGCATGTAGTTGAACCTGCATACCATTAAGTCAAAACTGTCAATTGATGATATGTTAGATTCATGTTTAAGTGACTAGACAATCAAGTTGTTACTACTTGTACCTATAGCATACCATTTGACTGTATCAAATATTTGTGGTTTGATACGTATACATTCTAGTGTGTACTGGAACCTCTGGTATTGTGGGGCAAATATCCAGGAATGAAGTATTCTCATGTGGAGGTTAAACCCTATCGTATTACACTATGAACAGATTGGTATCCTCATTACAGATTGAGGTGTAGAGTCCCCATTACAGATTGAGGTGTAGTGTCCTTATTTCAGATTGAGGTGTAGAATCCTCATTTCAGATTGAGGTGTGCTGTCCTCTATCATTTCAGATTGAGGTGTAGTGTTCTCATTTCAGATTGAGGTGTAGTGTCCTCATTTCAGATTGAGGTGTAGTGTCCTCATTTCAGATTGAGGTGTAGTGTCCTCATTACAGATTGAGGTGTAGTGTCCTCATTTCAGATTGCATGAGGTGTAGTGTCCTCATTTCAGATTGAGGTGTAGTGTCCTCATTTCTGATTGAGGTGTAGTGTCCGCATTTCAGATTGAGGTGTAGTGTCCTCATTTCAGATTGAGGTGTAGTGTCCTCATTACAGATTGAGGTATAGTGTCCTCATTTCAGATTGCATGAGGTGTGGTGTCCTCATTTCAGATTGAGGTGTAGTTTCCTCATTTCAGATTGAGGTGTAGTGTTCTCATTTCAGATTGCATTAGGTGTGGTGTCCTCATTTCAGATTGAGGAGTGGTGTCCTTATCGTAGCCCAGGTGCACTACTGTTGGAATTCCCATAGTTGAAGATCCCACTGTATTCATGTGTCTACATACAACACCCAACAGTACCTTGGTGTATGTCTGGAATGGTACAAGATATATGCAACCATAATTATTGTTACAAACATACATATGTGTACATCCAATGCAATTCATCATTACATTGATATAATATGTATTATAGTGTGTATATTTGTGCATACATACAATTTCTGCTGAGTGAGTTTATAAATTTTATTGTTGTAATATACATGAGTCCATATGTAATGTATATGTATTTTTTATTTCTCCTTATTACTCATAGAGTTGTCTAAGAAACTTGTTTTACGTGATAACTTTGTGGCCCGGGGTGAGCCCACCCTTTTCAACATTGAGGAAGAGGACAGTATTAGTCAGAAGATTTTTGAGAGAGACCAAATGTTGTATTGCAGAATGAGCGAAATACATCGTGTTACATTTGCCAGGAAACTCCTTACCATCGGAGGAACAGAACAGGATGCTTTTGTTAGTGCTTGTTGTACGTATGTGTTGCCCTGTATTGTGCACACTAGTAACTGTAATCTAGTCATTGTGATACACTTGTACATGTGTGCACTTGATATTCACGAAATCATAACTCCTTCCATGTGTCAATACTGAGCATCATGTACATAACTACATTGGCATTTGTCAATCTACTTAACCTTTGGCTTTCATATAGGGCAAGAAGCCTTTAGCACGTCTAATTTAACGAGTTGATTGACATGGGTAGACATTTTATTCTGCATTATGGTTAAGATCATGTTATTACCTTTGGCATGCACATGTCCACTAATAGTGGCAAAGAATCATTGAAAGAAGTTTCTACTATGGCAAGATCATATTTGAAATGCTTGCTACTTGCTTATATATGCATATGTACGTATGTACTATTGCACTATGATAGTCATGGTCACTGTATTGTGACTGTATCCTCCTGAAATATCATACGCTCACATGTGAATTGCAGAATGCATTATTTACCACTGCTTTGTACACTGATGAAGACTTTCATGGTCAAAACATCTAATGTATTATTTTCAAGTGTTACATGTTCTTCCCACTTCAAATGATTGTCTTTCATGAACTGTGCCCTTTGCCCCTTTGCTCTCTAGAACTTCATGCACACTGAGCTGGTGGAGCTGACGTCCTTCCCACGCAAGGCTTTGGACAGTGTCTACTCGTCCCCTGGACTGGTGGATTTCAGGCACTTGAGGAGCACCGATATTATGCTCAAAGGGTCCTGGCTTCAGTTCCTTTGCTCTCTGTTTCAGACATCTCCAGCTTTCTTCACATGGTCTAAGGACCTCATGCTCTTCTTGTCTGTGATTGGCGGCTCACTGCTACTGCATGCAGAAGAAGCCTCGGCATTGCGACTGTCTTTGGCGGCATTCCTCTCAATCATTAGCAAGTTCCCGCACGTCATGAAAGACGAAACAGCTGAACTCATCATTTCCACCACGATACAAGTATATGCTGTCCACAACGACAATGAGCTCATCTGTGACAGCCTCTGCCACCTGTGGGGTCAGCTCCACATACAAAGAGGCCACGAATATGAATTTCTCTTGCAGGTTCCAAGTGCCTCTCTGGCTCTGCTCCAGGAGGATTCTTCCACTGTTCCTAACGCAGTGTTACAGCAGAGTCCCGGATCGTTTGTGTCTGCCCTTTTAATGCACAAAGCTCAATTTTTAGATACAAGCAAGGAAAGCTTGATTACAGCCGTTTTCAAGTTGCTCAATGCATTAGCATCCGATTCTCCCCCACCAGATGTTCTTGGTATTGAGGTAAGTGCATGCACACAATAATTATTATGTACTGGGTGCTATGCTGCATGTGTGTCAGCTTAAACATTTCTGATGCCCAATAGCCATTAAGCGGAAAAATCCCAATGGTGGCATATGTACGTATGTACATATTAGTGCAATAGATTGAAACTGCTATAAACCTGTTTTCTGTGAGCATGCTTGCATTTCAGAATACACTCAGATGATGAAGATTGCACATAGACTACGACTATTATGTAGCATGTATAAATAGAAAATTACTTGCGTATATACTGTAGATTCTTGTGAAGAGGTTAGTAGGAACAATGAAGTGTGTTCACACCAGTGGTTTGGCATTTCAGCTCATGTTTCCCCTTTCTCCTTTGCAAATGGCTACATTAAGGACATAACATCTATGTACACTCTGTATTTAGAATGCATTTGTACTTTACATACATAAATACACATCATCCAGATGAGAAACTACGTACTTAGGTGTGTCTGTCTACTCATGAGCACATTGTAGAACACATTCAATGAATTCACTGAGTTTATTCACAACTTGTAGGAGTTGGCTGGCGTATCACAGATATCGAGATGGCAGCCTACTTCACTCTCAAAGATATTCAATCTGTACGTAACAGTTGTGCATGCCGGTCCTGAAAAGCTAAGAGGAATGCAAACCATGCTGTTCTTGCAACACATGATGCCTCTCATGGTCAAACAGCTTGCTGCTGATTACCAATCGATTGGGCCTTTCGTTGGTGGAGTGAAGAACCTGGCCAGAGCATGTGAAAACCTAATAAGGTATGGCGTACTTCTGTTTCACGTCGCATGACAATACCAATGTACTGTACTATCCTGGACATAGACAATACAAAACAGTGCATGCGAGCTTCGGGAATATATATACTGTGATTATATACAACACAGACTCAGAAATAGCAACTGCAATATGCCAAGCCATTCGGCTGATCCAATGCATATTTGCTAGGCCATTTCAATGATTTTTCATGTTTGGTAAAAATTGCTGTACAAAATGTAATTTTGTCAATCTAAGAGCAATCGTTAATCTTCAAAGTGTTCAATCTAATTTTTACAGCAACACAATATTATTATTTCTATTTTCAACTTTTGGTATGTAACGCTCATCCGATATGTATATACATATACGTATGTGGTTCTACGTATAACCGCAACAAAGAATTTATATTATAACTTACGTATATTGCGTGAAGAATGATGCCAAATTTCAAATGCCGACAATTAGAAATTGGGCTAAAATCCGTGCACTGAAGCTATGTCGAGAACGTATTAACTTCAGTGAAGGTTTTCTGAACCTAAGAAAGACGTCCAAGTAATTTGAGTGCAGGGGGCAGCACCCCACAAGTTTTTGAACACGGATTACTTGTCAAGACCTCAAAATGTTCAAAATTGTCAAAACGATGTCTAGTGCATAATTCTACAAAAACTGTGTGGCTACCAGCTAATAAAAGGTAATGATTCAAATTTGAAAAATTAGGACAAAACAATACAAAAATAGGATTGAGCAGGAAGAATTACATGGCATATAAGAAGACAATGGCAAATCACAATAATAAGATGTATGTAGAAGATCAGTTATTTCGTTCAACTTTATGGTTTGGATAATTGCCAGTAGATTCAAATTTGAAAAACTAGCTGAATTACCCGCCCTACGGGCGTATTCTTTCGTAAACGTGTCATGAAAATGGCGCCTTACAAGCCTACATGTATGGCGGATAGAACGGTTTCGTTCGAATTCTAGAAGAAAGGCCTAAAACGAAGCGCCAACTCCCTTATGACACTCCACGGGTTCCGCTGAGGAGGATTGGAGAGTTTGACGTCGATCGCGTGTGAACTGACGGAGGAGTTTGCGAACAAACAAACAGAGAATCCTTGAATTATAGTAGGATTAGGACAAAACTGTGATTGTGGTGGTCCAATAATGGCATGTTTCTCCACTCAATGCAGTCAAATTCACCGTCTTCGGAATGAAGCTGCCACCGTGGGCAGTTCTAGAGATAACCAGGGGAAGTTCATGGCACGGCTCCAATTGCTCAAGCCTAAAAGGTCCCCCAGAACAGATCAGGAAGAACAACCAAGTGTTTCCTTAACCGAGAGGGGTGTGTACAGAAGACGAGCATCTATTTTGGTTGATAGCTCAATAAGGTGCGTTCACCCCCACAGTGCAGGCAACAACCCTTGTTTATTTGCATGCAGAAATTTACAAATTTGTTTCTTATCACCCATAGTACGTGCATGTGTGATAAGATTGTATGTATGTCTGTATTCACATGTACGCAGAATGTATAGGTGGATACCTATATAAAATAAGTGGATACCTATGGCAGAAATCCTTCATTGCCTATAAATGTCAACCTCAGCATTAAACTAGTTATTGCCTTGCTTTCTTAATGCATGCCCTACATACGGTGCTGGCCCATCAGGCAATAAACAGGGTACATATGAATCCTGGTAGAAACTAGTGTAAGATAGCTGCTCAGACATATATGTGTTTCTTTCTCTCGAAGATTAAGAGTAATACAATACCTTTCAAATGTGCAATTTACTTTATTTACAGGAAATTGAGACAAGGTAGTCTTCTAAGTAACATACAAAGCATCTGTGCAACTCTTATTGCTCTGTTGAATGTGGCAACAGATATTCAAGTAGCTAGCAAGTGTCGTAGTGTTGGTAGCCACCATCGTCGTGAATCCCATTATGACATTGCTGTGGGTATGGATTGCAGAACAATCACAACCCTCTCTGGTGTAGTTGTCCAAGCGGTGAAGCACCTGTCCTACAGCGATGCTGACCTCCCTCCCATCACTGGATTTATAAAGTGAGCGGCAATGAATTCGGCATTCATGTCACTCAATATTGTTTATTGTTAGCTGCATGTTGTTTGTTGTTAGCTGTATGTTGTTTGTTGTTAGCTGCATGTTGTTTGTTGTTAGCTGTATGTTGTTTGTTGTTAGCTGTATGTTGTTTGTTGTCAGCTGTATGTTGTTTATTGTTACCTTCTTTTGTTCACTTAAATATTTTCATGTCCGTTTTAAAATGCTACGTAAGGTAACCCATCCTATACATACGGTACTTTCAGTAAAAAAAAAACTGGACATACTACGGGTTGCCTACGGATGAACAGACGTGTTAGCTTATAAGTACGGTTTACCTACGTGTTGATACCTACGGGATACGTACGGGTTGTTACATTTCTAGAGAAAGTGATAATCGAAAGGAATGCAGACCTTAAGCGTTCTCTCAAGTGTAAAAGAAATCCAGAAACCTTCTTTCGTGAGAAGAGTAACGTCCGTTGGAAAGATCGTCCCCGTCAGAATCCCGCTCGGTTGATTCGAACTCAGGGAGGTTTAAGGCAGAGACCAGCCTTCGCCTGGCAAAAAAGTGTCCGAGAGCGACAGGGGTAAGTCAAAAAGGTTAGAAAACCATGTTGTTTCGAATATTCCGTGCTAATTCTCTGTTTCCGAAAGATTAGCACTCGAATTCGTTGGTATACATCGATCGAATAAGCCATTTTTCTTCGTCTTGCGGAATCAAATCACACCGTCATTGCGCAAGAATTATGACGTATCATTGTCACCTGCGCCTCAAGTAATTATCACTTCCTGAAGAATGCAGTAGAAGTACGGGTGACCCATTTACCGGTTCCGGACGTGTCGACTACGTACGGTTAAAAAACGGGTACGGGTACGCCCGTAGTACGTCCAGTTTTTTACTGAAAGTACCGTACTTACATATGAATACGTTGTTGATTGTATTGACAGAATTCTAATCTATTAGCGGCATAACACATTAAGAATATTGCTGCAACTGATGTACTTGATCGACTAAATATGCAATGCCCAGAAGCTTTTAATGTCTGTCACTGGGAATCTTCATAATGTATTTGACACACCATGTGCGTGTATTATTATTTATGTGAGAAATTGTACACTCGTGCCATTTCCTGGCACCTGTCATGATGACCCTTGCATGGAGTACAAATTCTCGTTCAATGAAGTATTTGCAGTAACATACGTACGTACGTATGTGCAATCCCTTGTTTTCATGTCTCTCCAGTTTTACCACCAAGTTTTTGCCAAGTGTGGATTGGAGTGACCAGACGAACCATAGCTGTTTTGGCTACTACCTATCCAAGGTGACCAGATTGATGCACAAGCTCACTGCAGAACCCCACGGAACTAGGAATATATGGCCTTGTCTTATTGCCATACTGACGGGAATTTCTGAATGCATTGAGAACCTACAACTGGCCCATGCCAACTCCTCTGCTATTGTGGTGAGTCTGCCATGTTTTATACATATCAATACTGTAGAGTCAAGTGTACTCCCAAGCTCTCTCTCACTCTCTAACAGCACACACTGTACATCCCAGTCGGAGTGAAATGCCCTCTACTGGCTAAAATCCCTACATGTTGTGTACTGTACCTGGTATTGGAGGCTATGTTATTGTGAAGAATACTCAAATAGTGTAATACAGTGAACACTTAATTTTCAAAATATGGTGGATTAATGAGTTTGATGGATTAACTTTTTATAATTACCTCTATATTTGCCGTGTATTGGAAATTGAGGTAGATTAAAATTTTGGTAGGGAAATCAGTGGCTGATTACATGGAATTCACTGTATTTCTACATTACTTAGTGTGGTATATGTAATATCGTTTCTTATACTTACAGTAGGAGGCAAAAGTTGGCTCCTGTTCCATTTCGTAATGGTGAATACGAAGTGCTGTTTTGTTTTTGAAGTGTGATGTAGATGCTGTTAGTATTAAGAATTAAAGTGTGACATAGACGTTTTAGTGGTATACCGTTCTTCAGCAAATACATGAAGCACAGGATTATCTTCTTTCACTTGTGCGGCTTCAAAGCCCCAACAATTAGCTGCCATCTTCGAGGGGATCAATGACTTAAAATCTAAAAGCGTTCACTCAATTTGTAGACAACGTTCCAATTAGTTCCAATCAACATGGTATTCCGTTTCATGTAAACGGTTTTCCGTTTCATCTTTTATTCGTGTTCTCTATCGTAGAAATGAATACAGAACGACATTTTTCCGAAACGGAATGGGAACCAACTTTTGCTTCCTACCGCATATTCATTTGTCTATATGATGATATTACAATACATTCATTTGGCTCTATTATTGATTTCTTAAATCTACTTACTGCTCATTTTAACCTTTAAAATTTTAAATCCTGGTGTTTTTCTCTCTTAGAATCTTATTGATACCATATTGAACATTAACATCATTATTCAAGCTGGTTCTCTGATATTGTCTCAAGGGGAAGACAATGAAATCATTGAACGTGCCAGAAATGCATTGGAATTTCTCAAAATGATGCCATCCGACTTCAGTCGTAGTTTTGTTCGACTGTGTAAAACATACCTCGTAGTATCTTCTTCTAACCCAGGTAACAGGTACTACATTAGGAATATATTCCAAGAAAAGGTTCGGGTCCCTAATGAAGTGGCTAAAGCTCTCATTATTCGGAAGCTTCTGATCCCATTAATGATTGCCATTGGCGAAGCGCGGGACTACGCTTTGGACATCTCAGACCTTGACTTCCTAGTGGAGGCTCTGAAGAACTACGCTAAGGACATAATACAGGTCATGACCAGTGGTCAGTCATATCCACTACAAGATACATTCAGGGCTTTTTTCTTAGGTGAGTGAACGTCCTTGCTTGTCATAATATACTGTGTACTCCTGTATTGATTTATAACTAATTATTATCTTTGCTTTGTAAGTAGAATGTGGTTAGACTGTATGTGTGTCAACTCATTTACTGGATCTGTTTCTAATGTACACACTGTGTGTATCCATACCTTAATTTCCTTTCAAACTAAAGACATGTACTATAATCAAGACCAGGTGTAGTCAGTCACTTTGGATTTCACACTTGTACTTAAGAAGATTATTTGCATTGGATGCCGGATTATTTAAGAAGCGTTAGGTTGGAATCTAGCTGAGATGTGGTCTCGTACACAGAGGCCTTTTGATACAACAATAGCACTACAGTCAACCCGCTCCGATTTTATCCATCATGAGTCACCAAGTGGAAGAGAGAAACCAAGGGGGCACTTTCCAACCTAGTAGTGACATTTTCTTTCATTGATTGTTATAAGAACATCTTGCTTTCTGTGCATAGCTAGTATTCAAGCATGTTGTGTCTACTCAACTTGTCCTTATCTTCTCAATGTATTTTTTACCTACCTAGGAATCAAAGTTATGTGTACCACATTCCATGATACACTGACCACACAACACTGGGTGGGAGTGACCCAGATCATAACCAGTATCGGATCACGAGAGAAGGTGCTCAAGAAAAATGAAGGGAGAATTCTGTACGAGGATCTTTCTTTGTATTACAAAGAACTCCTTGTTTTCATTGAAGAATATGTCTTAGTTTATTTTTCTCCTCTTCGTATTTATTTTTGGCCAGTTTTGGATACTGTAGTGGATGGACTCAATGCCTTGAAGGTTCACCTCGCATCAGTTCATGACAACATGAGACAGTTTTCTGTATCTGGTCGTCAATCATTTGGAGCAGCAGACAAAAGTGTTGATGATGTTGAAGAGCAACTTACCCGTGTTGACGTCAATATGCAAGTATGTCAGAGAATTAAAGATTCGTTTCTTGAAGAATATGAACATAAAGCAGTAGCAGAGCTACTGGAAGGATTTGATACGGAGCTCCATGGAGGACTGTTCAAAGTGAGTGACACACTGGAGACGAGGAGCAGGAGGAAGCAGCCACGCATGTCTATCTCAGACTATTTGAGCAAGACCAAACGACAGATATTTAGCACACTCGGTTCATCTTCCTTTTCCGAACCAAAAGACCTTTACCAGATTCAGGAAGAAGAAGAAGACGGTGGGCTCGAAGGAAACAGCAAGACACACTCTACAGAAGAACTATCATCTAAACGGCCATCTTCTAAGTCTACTATGATAACGAATGTATTATATGATGATGGCGATCACTACAAACAAAATACGAAGCAATCTAAACCGTCTGGTGAAGTACTGTCATCAGATTCAGAAGAGGAGACCTTTAGACCTGCTACTGTAGATAAGTATTCAAAAAGCAAATTTGCAAGAAGAGGGATAAGAAAAATGTACAAGGACTGTTCATATGAGGCTGATAATGAACTTCAAAGTCCATTGACTAATCAAGCTACAACTTTTCCAATTTCAAGGCAGGTAGAAGTGGAGATACATGGAAGTATTTCTTCATTGTCTTCTGAAGCCTCAAATTTACCTAATTCAAGGAAAACATCTTTAGCTGACCAAAAAGCAGAAAAGAAACGATCAAACTCAACAACAGAGTCATCAAACGGCAGGTCTGACAGTAAACAAAGTCAAATGAGAAAAATATCTGACAGCACCCAGCCAGCCCAAAGTCACCTACAACCCTTACAGCCAGCTCAGCGTGGGTCCTCCCCGATACTTATCAGTCATCGTGCTTCCCCTACGAGCACCAATAATAGAAGACAGAATTTCCGCAAAAGTCAAGCTATAGAAGATTCAACTATTCTAAGCGACCAACCTTCTCGCCCCAATACGGAACCTCTACTGGAGCTCTCCAATAGTAGTCAACGTCAGCCATTACTTCCTGACAACCAACCGGAATCAAATGATACAGAGCAACAATTTCATGAAGTTTTATTTTTGGCTGATGTCATTGGTCAAGATGTGTGATATAGTAGGATTACAATGGTAATGACACGAAAACATTTAATTATTTTTTGTATGGTATGTTGTCACTTGGCGTTCATTTGTTCGTGTGTAAAAAAAATTTGTTATTGTAATTCGATATTTAATTGTGTTTTGAGATATTATGCATGTTTAATCTAGACCTGTATTGTGTGTGAACATTTTAACCTTTGTTATATATTATCATTACATATACTTTCATAAATTTCCCAACAATAACTAAATACCGTATAATATATACTAACAAGTGAAACAAAATGAAAGAAATTATATAAAACAGTGAAATGTGTGGAAAACCTCAAAAGTATAGAATATGAAAGTTGGAGGTGGATTGAGCATATACAGTACTACTTTGAGGAAATCCAAACAAGTTATTCGACTGTCCATGACATACAGACCAAATTTCAGACAAATTTATATTGCCAATAGAATTTATATCAATACAGTCTACATAAATTTCCAAAAATGGCATATTATACAAAATCGGTCAAATTAATTTTGTTTTACATTAATTCTGTACACATACCTTGATAAATACTATGCATACTATATGTGTAACCATTGTTCTTCATTACCACAATGAATTAAGCATGTATGTGTGCACTAGGACTACACCACCTACATATTATATTATGTATTCACGTAAAGCGCATAGTCTATGCATAATAATGTGCACACACATACGTAAATCAGCAAAAATGTATAAACACATACGAACCCAATGCAAATGTTACATTCAAATCAAGTCCTTCCCTTGTATGTCAATAATTGCAACTTGTCCAGCGCAGCTTACATACAGCATCGTTAATTTGCATCCTGTTTACCAACCTACAAGTCCCTATATAGAAACAATAGGCCGCCCACACATGCCCTGAGATGCCTGGGCATGCCTGCATTTTTGGCGGGCCGGGTTGTGGTTTTCTTGCCTACACTGTAGTAGTTCCAAGAAGAGCTTGTGTGTGGGTGTACGTATACACCTAGGCAGTGCATACTCTGTGCAGATCTATTAAAGAAAGGAATGAATCCAGGAGAGACTCACATTAATGCGCTCTTGGAAGCACTTTGTAGTCAAAGTAAAAAGGACTGGATCACCAGGATTAGAGATTTAACTGGCCTTCCTCAGAGGCCAAAGCTGGACTTATTCACCAAGCACTACCTCAGCAGGTATGTAGTATCTGTACTATTCATATTTGTGTCAGTAATTTTCCTCTCCTACAAATGTTAGAGGTATATTTTAGTATTAACATACCTCAAAAGCACTTCATCACAAGGAAGGTTGGAATTCCAATTTTGAAAATATCCATAGGAATCAAATAAAAAACATACCAGGTGTAGATGTGTAAAAAAGAATACCTATTATATCTTGAATCCATTTACAATCCGCAATAGGACCTCTTTTGAGGGACTGCAGTGATTATAGCCCCCTCCATTTGTAGGACAATGCAACACTACACTAAGTATCAGACAGCTTAGTACTATGATTTTGTCTAATGCACAGTAACTAACCTACTGTAAGGATGTACTGCCTAATGTGTGGATGAACGGCTAGGCATTCTAACAGAGGTTAAAATATTGTGTGTTTACATACGTATCATTTACATATGTATATTATATGTATACATTATGAATGTATTAGTGTATGTACTTTGTGATCTACAGCGTATACTACATGATCTGTCACTTTTTCATGCATATCATGTGAAATGGGATTTGTACTGTATAATCCACCAATGCATTCACCATATTGCATCTTTGCAATAGAAGATTTGAGGGGTAAACAGAAATAATGTGGTACACATGTGCCTACTCTTTGTGTGCGGTTGTGGGAGAGAATGTATATTATTGCATGTACCCACAAATATTCTGACTTGTCATGGGCATGCCCAGGCCAGTCTTATAAATTATGAGAATTGATGTTATCGGTATGTGTCATGTCAACAGTAAATTAAACACCTTCAAAGTGTACTGTGCAATTCAAATCACTTACATGTTTCTACATGTCTCTCTGTGTATGTGTGTGCTCACATGTACACCTGTGCTTACATGTGTGTGTGTGTTTGTGTGCGTGTATATGTATACACTTATGTGTGCATGTAATATAACATACAGTTCTGCATCCATGATATGTAGACACAACTGGCCTAGGTAGCCAAATAAGGAAATATTGGAGTCAATACTCATCACTCCAGCCACATACTCTCATTTCAAAGGCAACTGATAACCACATAGAGATACGTATCTCTTTGAACCTGCACTTGATAAGTTGCAACTTGTGCACATTTTACATACGTAATCATTGTTCATAACATGTATGTATTAAGATTTCATCTTACTACCTGCTATAACAATTATATGTACAGTGGTGACTGGAAGTAATAACCCTAACACCTCAAGAGCACTTGAGAGTGCCTCACGAGGTTTGATATCATTATATCCAATCCCCACTGTATATACAAGTCATACAAGTGATGTCATGTTTTCTTGTGTTTCTTGTCATACACCAATAGGAGGAAAGATGCAAACCCAACCTACCTGTTGGAGTATAGAGGTAGAAAGTATGTGAAGTTTGTGGTTAGATTGGCACCAACGCATGGTTCGAACACTGGAATACACAATGTGAGGACACGTAGACAGGACAGGTCACACATTGCAGTGATTGTAACATTGTACTCTAACCATATATGTACACATAACACAATGTTAGAGCTGTTTATATTTTACAGATGGTATTGTATGTATAATATTCATTACAACATACCTTACAGTGTGTGTGAATTAGAACACTACTCAATCGATCCAAACTATTGAGATTTAGAACACAATTTGATGTTAACATTTTGCAATGAAAACTATAATAACTCCACCAATTAATGTGCGTACTTGTAGATTGCCCGGGAATACAGAATATTGGAGAGCCTGTACCATACCAAGACCATCCCAGTAACAAAGCCTCTAGTATTTGAAGATGACAGTAAAATTGGAAGGCAATTCTTTATCAGAGAATACGTGGATGTGAGTTGTTCATCCTATAAATGTGTAGGCTACTTTACCCTAAGAAGCAACACCACATGGCTTCTATTCATTCTTATATAGGGTATGAACTTCACTGATGCAAGCATGACAAAGTGCTATGGCCTTAAAGATCACAACTATGAAACAAATAAAGTAGCAGTAAAAGATACAGACAAAGAGCTCTGCTTCAAGTCCGCAGTGCGTGTATTGGCACAGCTACACAACTTGGCAGCACCAGGCAGTCCAGTCTACAATGCATATGTGGCTGTTAATGGTGTACAGGGCCAATCTATACAAAACTTCTGGAGACAAAGAGTAAGTAGCAAAATAGTTAAAATAGTATATGTAGATATGCTCACTATGTTGTAGATATTCATAGCTTATAGACTATAGTATTGTTGTTGAGAAAAAAAGATCCAAACGTATTTTCCCAACAACAGTTGGAAACATTGCAGACCGAAGTTTCTACTTGACTATAGTATCATAGTAGGACTCACAGAGTATTAGAAAGGTACATACTTGTGTAATTGGGGATGAGCTCTAGGCAGAATTAAGTATTTTTACATGTCAAGCCAACTGTGCACTGAATGATTTTTTTACAATCTGTCCATTGGTACAGGTTGGACTTTGGAAAACATCCTCTGATGTACATGATGGCTTTAATGACATGCAACAATTGCAAAATAGGCTAACAAAAATGTCTCCAAACATAATGAATGTTCTGCCATGTAAGTTGTTGCAATTACTAGGCTACATTGACCTTAAACTGTTCACTTCATTGATAGATGCATAAATCAAACTGTAATAAGTATACACTAGGCACACACACAAACACACGCACACACACACAACACACACACACACACACACACACACAAACACACACACACAAACACACACACGCACACAAACACACACACACATACATACACAAACAAAGAAACAAACACAAACACACACACAGGCACACAAACACACATGCACGCACACAAACACACATGCACGCACACAAACACACACACACACAAACACACACGTACGCAACACACACGCACACACACACACAAACACACGCACACACACACACACGCGCGCGCGCGCACACAAGCTTACACATATGCAGATGCAAATATTATTATTATAATATTATACTGTATTATTATTATGTAGTATACTATGTTCCCATATTATGATAACTATGCAGCTGTGATCCACGGAGACTACAATTTTAGGAACTTGGTGTTTGACCCCGATACTCGTGAAGTAAAGGCAGTGTTGGACTGGGAGATGGCTGGAATTGGGGATGCATTATGCGATTTGGCCGAGTTCCTACTCTGTTTAGTCAAACCAGCTGACTGTGGTTACCACATAAGTCTTCCTAACTCCTTTCAGTTCAGTAAGTGGTACTCTGGTTCTAAACAACAAGTTGCTAGCTTATTAGTATTCTCTCAGTTGCAGGACTGTTTTGGAACATTAAACACACATTAATTTTAGCATCTAGCATTTAGCTGGTTAGATTGGATTTACTTATTGAGTATTTGATACATGCATCCCATCATAATGTTATATTAGAGAATGATATGAGCAGTGAATAGTGTACATATTCCACAACAACCTGCATACCTACTGTACTACTGCAGATCTCCCAATTCAAATTACAAAGGATGCCATGTTCCAAGTTCACCAGGATGTAATTATTTCAAGAAGACAGCAGCTGGGGATTCAACAGTATTTCATCCCATGGCCAAGGATGTTCTCTTTTGCCTTGGCCACTGCTTGCTTGAGATTCGCCAGTATCTTCAAGGTATGTATATACATCACACAATCATCCATTGGTGTTCTTCAATAGGATGATAATTAATTTACGGTAAAATCAAGTAAAAGCTTGCATATCATAAATACCATGTATTAATAATGTGAAGTACATAAACGACCAATATGTACCGTCTGTAACATGTACTACATGTATACATTGAGCCGTAATCATTTCAACAAATATCATCAATTAAACTGTCACCCTTCATGGTTCTATTTACTGGGACACACAAAACATGCAGTATACATTTGTAGCTATTGTACAGTACATATATCAGGGAGTACCCACATTATGGATTTGTCATAGATTTCACATGCTGCAAAAAGTTCATTTTGTTGACAACAACCGTGTATCGTTTGGAATTTCTAGAAGTTGGAATTATATATAGTAGTCATTAAATATAAGTTTTGTCTCAAACATAATTATTATTATGCATACTACATATTATGAAAGTACAACATTTGTACATGAGATGTATGGCTTCCTTGCACATTGTAGTCAAATTAACATGAGGCTAAGTACATATCTCCACCCTGCGTTGTGAATTTCATTAACAGTAAACAGTAAACACTGCATGAATATCATATCACATTCATGCAGGTTGCATTGGCAGATGGAGAGCATAGAGGTCATGAGTGCTATGAATTGATGAGTGATGGATCAATGGAAATGATGATTACTGTTCTCTGCAAAGGTGGCTGTAAAATGTTGGACTCCATGTGAAACAGGATCATTGCTTGACTGACACAAGGAACACTATTATAAATTAGATGCATGTCCGGTATGTCTAGGTATGACTTCAGGATAGTGAATACATATAATATTATACTATATCATGAATATACTGTTATTACTATAATTTATGGCTAATTATGCTAGTATTGATTTGAAATTAATCATTCAGCATGATAAATACATGGAGATCATAAAATTAATTGTAAAATATATATTATTTTTAATAGATATAATTTCGTAAATACCACTGTATATGAATGTGAGAAGAAATTAAATTTTCTTCGTTGTATTATTGTATATGAAGCCATGAGCAATATATAGAAGATAAATACTCCACCTACAGTACTGGTATGAGCAATACAATATACCATGCCTGTGAATAAACTACTCCAAGTCTTGTTGGAAGTACACCATACACCTAACTTTTAATACAATTAATTAATTACTGTTTTCAATTACTCCACGACATATTTATTAAAGCAAACATTCATATTATAAGTAACAAATTAATAAATTAAGCCTTCTACAAATATGTCACAATATTGATATTATCACACGTCCTATTAGATTCTATTTTATTCAATAAAGTGAAGTTGGCTTGATAACATTAACCTCCTTCTTCTTCTTCGTCCACGTCTTCTTTCTTCAATTTGTAGCAGATATAAACGTAATCCCCTCCAGCCAGGTCGTTACAGTCTTGGTTGTCGCGAACCCAGTGCTTGGGAGGGTAAATGTGACTGGTACCCCCGAAAATTACATCCAATCCAGCTATCGGAGGCCACCCGTTCTTTCCCGCCTTGAGATACGTTATATAGATATACTTGGGGCCTGCTCCTGCGCAAATGTCCTGTGATATCTTCGTGTGGTCTCTTTGGATGGGATAGTTCGATGTCAGTCCGGCAACAACACTGAGTGAGGTGATTGCTTCATTGAGTTCATCAGTCTTTTTGTAAGTCAGATAAATATACTTCCCTCCTGCATTCTTGTTTAAATCGACGGGAATGAGATTGTAACCTGAATCTGCCTGTACATGCCCTCCGCTATTCATAGTGAGAATCTTCAAATCACCAATGTATGCCATACTAGCAGTACAGTATCTAACATGAAAGACAAAAACAAGTAATTTGAGTTCAAAAGTTCATGGGGCTACTGCCCTCCTAACTCAATTACTTGGACAAATTTTTTAGGTTCAAAATAACATTCACTAAAGATATTACGTTCATCGAAGCCTTTGTGCTCTACATTTAGCCCAATTTGTAATTCTTGCCATTTCAAAATCACCCACTTTTTTCGCGCAAAATTAATATAATGTAAATTCACCATTGTTGTTACCCATAGAAACATATATTATATATGTACTGTTGAAATGAAAAACATAATTATTATAGGGGCTGTCGCTCATACACTTCAACTGTGCATACATACATACATCACTATAATTACTCACATTATACATACACAATGTCATACGTATGTTACATGCACAATTTATACATAATGAAAACATCACCACAGACGCTAGCTGTATTTTCTGCTCACATTACTAGCAAAGTTCTTCTACTGGTGAGGTCTGCACAATAAGTCCAACAAAAATGAGAGTAACTTAAGCAAAGGTGATTGGCCTCTTTTATACACTGATGCATTTCCTATAGTATTAATAGTTAATACTTAAAGTTTAATCTATCAATGCCATTTGATATGACTTCAAATCAATTGTCCCAATGTCGTGGTATTTATCAATCTTTCCTAGACATAAAGGATGCTAGTGTGTTCTTTCAGGATTGATGTGTGTTGATGATCACATGATAGGTAACAGTTGAGAAGCATACGTAGATGACCAACAATAGCATGCACTATAGGTAGTTCATAATTATCACAAAGTGTTTGTCTATTGATCTATTTAAATACCTCATTGTGCACACTATAATAGAGTAGGAATATCCGCATGAACCAACGACGAAAACGGACATAGGCTATAGATGTTCCTCAATGAGGTTTGAATTGCAATCAATTCTTGCATGACTGGAACGGACTGACTTGGAATGGTTCCTACTTGTGTGTATCACAGATCAGCTCCAAACCATTGAAAATCACACATAATTATGCACTGTCATACGTACATGGATGTATTAATATAGTGGAATCAGTCCTTTTGAATTTGAAAGCATTCAGAGACACGGTTAGTCCAAGATTTTGCATTGGTTCCATTTTTACATCTATCAGCAACATTCAAAACCCTCACTCCCTATGTATCACTTTGATCACTGCATGATACCTACGTATAGCCAATTATCAAAATTTGAAATTAACCGTGTACGTCCATTGAACCAACCAAGCAATCTGGTGTAATCTACTCTTGATAGTAAGAATATAACTATTAACGCAATTGTCAGAGCAATAACATCCTCTTATCTACTCTTTCATTTATATTCCAGGCAGAGATCCAGAGGGGATTGATTCCTTGGGTCACACACACACAAACACACACACACACACACACACACACACACACACACGCACGCATGCACGCATGCACGTACACGCACACACACGCACATACACACACACACACACACACACACACACACACACACACACACACACGCACGCACGCACGCACACACACCCTAACAAAGACAAATTCCAAGCAATATTCAGTGCCCGTGTTTTATTTTATGAAATAGCTAGTTAAAATGCTTGGTTAATTCAAAACAAAGGTTGTAATTCAGCCTGCGACAGTTGAACCATTCAATCAAAGTGTCAGCACGTATAATTATATAGTAGATCAGGGAACATACAGCATAATATTTGGAGGCTAAATCATGGATTGAATGGGAGAACCCATAGCGAACGTATACAGAATGAAGACAGAAAGAATATAATATAATATGGAGGACATCAATCTGCAGTAGATCGCATTGTTCATAGATACATAGGTTTATAGCAACAACATGACTTTTAATATTTCAAGTATGCCCTCATTGCACTCAGGTGACAGTTCGTAATACTAAATTATCATCATATTATTAGTATAATATTCCAGTAGTGTCCTATCTCAATCTCAACCTCTATCTGTACCTATGGAATGTACTTTTTCTTTCTGTTATTTCTGCTGATTAATTGTAATTTCATTGTATGTATAATCCCTATGTAATGTAAAATCCCTATGTATATTGATAGCCAATGTAGATTTTTGTGTTAACAGAACAGTTCTGTGTATGAATGTGATTTAGCTACACTGTACATTTTCAACCAAATTGGCTGTATTATCGAATTTACCAGATCTGTTAGTTAGAGAAGATTTTGAAATAGCAAACCTTTAAATCCCCTACATTGCATCATTGTTCCATTGTATAATACATTAAGTCATAAGCAATTAAAAAGATTAAATGTAGTATATTCCATCTACAGCATGAACAGTACAATATTTAAAAAATCGAATAGGGATTTCGGACTGCAAAGTTTCCAACTGTTGTAGACTGCTTTTTTAAACTCTAATCCAAACGGATTTTCCCAACAACAGTACAATATTTCATGCAAGTGATTAAACTACACCACATCTTACATCACATCTACACCTTAGTCGGTAATTTAACACAATTAAACGCTTTCAATTGCAAGACCTATCTCTTTTGGAACAAACATTTACATGCAATGATATGGTGGGAATCATTGCTGCATGCGTGAGTCGTAATGATCACGATTATAACAGAATATTGAGCATAATCACACTGAGTATAACTTGAGCCTTCTACGTAATATGTTACAAAAGTAAGAATATCACCCTTATACTGCATTACACTATATTACTTAAGTCCTATTACATTCTATTCCATTTGACAGGAAAGTTGGCTTGACAATAATTAACCTCCTTCTTATTAGTCCACGTCTTCTTTCTTCAATTTGTAGCAGATATAAACGTAATCCCCTCCAGCCAGGTCATTACAGTCTTGGTTGTCGCGAACCCAGTGCTTGGGAGGGTAAATGTGACTGGTACCCCCAAAAATTACATCCAATCCAGCTATCGGAGGCCACCCCTGCTTTCCCCCCTTGATATACGTTATATAGATATACTTGGGGCCTGCTCCTTCGCAAATGTCCTGTGATATCTTCGTGTGGTTGCTTTGGATGGGATAGTTTGATGTCAGTCCGGCAACAACACTGAGTGAGGTGATTGCTTCAGCGAGTTCATCAGTCTTTTGGTAAGTCAGATAAATATACTTCCCTCCTGCATTCTTGTTTAAATCGACAGGAATGAGTTTGTAACCTGAATCTGGTTGTGCAAGCCCTCCACTATCCATACAGATAAGCTTCAAGTCACCAATATATGCCATACTGAAATCTATAACATGCAAAGAAAGAAAAATCACTCATGCACAGGTATTAGACTTCCACTGTATGTAGACTTATACATACATCATTATAAGTAGTCACATCACACATATATTATACACAAGCTAAATTTTATACATAATAAATGTGTAACCACAGTCATTTTTTACAATGTTTGCTCACATTTGCAATAACAGTCCTCTACGTACTGGTTGGTCTGCACAATATGTCCAATGAAAACTGAGAGTAATTCTGGCAAGGCTGACTAGCCTCTTTTATACACTGATGTATTTCCTATATCTAATACTTGAAGTTTAATCCATCAATCCAATCAATATGACTTCAAATCAAGAATTGTTCTAATACAATTGTATAATTGATTTAATTGACCAATGCAATACGTAATTGATATGACTTCCATCAATCGTTCTAATACAATTGTATTTATCAATTTCCTCCAGATATAATAATTATACTAATGTGTACCTGCAGGATGTGTGATGATGATCAAATCATTTGTATGTAACTGTTGTGAGCCGTACGTAGATGGTAAACGGGATCATTTACAAATAGACTCCATACATCATTCATATTCATCACAAAGTGTTCATCCATTGATGTATTGTGCACACTATAATAGAGTAGGAATATCCGCATGAACTCAAGATGACAATGGACATAGGCTATAGATGTGCCTGTATGAGGGTTGAATTGCATTCTATTATTGTGCCCAACTGAAGCAGACTGACTTGGAATAGTTACCTACTTGTACGTATATTGAAATCCGCTCCAAACCATTTTATGATCTTAAGTATTTATGAATAATCACATGTGCATGTATTTCTTTGATCCCTGCATGATACCATTAGTCAATTAAACTACAAGGGCAATTCAAATTGAAATAAACTGTATTCATCCTTTAAACAAACCAACTAATATGGTGTAACCTACTCTTGATGGGACGAACATACGTAACTATGGAGGAAATTGTCCGAGCTATGACAACCTCTGATCCACTCTTCCATTCTTATTACAGGCACAGATCCAGAGGTGATTTATCGGGTTTCACACACACACACACACACACACACACACACACACACACACACACACACACACACACATACACATACACACACACACACACACACACACACACACACACACACACACACACACACACACACACACACATCCATGCATGCACACAAACACGCACACATCCATGCACGCACAGACTTGAGAACGCCTGTTAAAACATGCAATTATACACTAACAGAATAACAACAACTCCAAGCAGCAAGCAGCATATGTATCAGATCTATGGAACCCTCTTACAAATTTCCAGATTGCCCATGACGTTGGTTCATAGCTTAAACATGAGCATTAGCACACACTGATTATATGCTCACCCCTGGGTGAGGAGGCTGAGATGCTCACAACTTGTGTGAAAATGTGCCCAATCATGCTATCCACACCAGTGTTGTGGCAATTACAGCTCACAAGTAATCAATTACGATTACAATTACTTGGCTATATCAAGAACCCATTACCATTAACATTACTCCACAGCTTCAAGTAATCAATTACCATTACAACTACTTTAAGCAATTACAATTACAATTACAATTACAATTACATAGTAGTTACATAAAATGAGAGTTAATTTTCATAAATAGTAATGTTTCGAAGTTCTTAGGTAGCATGCGACATCTTAGTGGATTTAAAATTTTGCTAGCCTGACTTAAAACACGTTCCACCAGTGCAGATGCTACAGGCACAGTGAACACCTTACTTGCTAGCTTAGCAAGCAAAGGGTCTTCAGTGGCTTTTAATTGCCAAAACTCAAGGGGGTTCTCTCAATTCAACTGGAACTCCCTATTGTCCACAACCTTATCTACATCAATTTCCACAAGTTGCCACACGACCTTTAGGTGGGAATTCCAGCATGTTTCATTCTTAGCAATTACTGCTTATCCAATAATTCTTCCACCTTCTCAGTCACCAAGGTTGATCCCCAACAAAGGCTAACAACTTGACCTGCCTTACATAGAACTGCATATATACCTTATAACAATATATAATACCATACCCCTCATTGAGTAGGAATCTTTTCATATCCAGGGGAGCAAGGATGAATGTAATGGCATGTAATTGTGTAATTGTGCATCGATTACACAAAAAGTTGAATGTAATCAATTACCATTACAATTACTTCAGTGATAAAATCTCAATTACAATTACAATTACCTAGAAATGTGTATTTGATTACAGCCAATTACAATTACCAATTACCATTACCACAACACTGATCCACACACATGTAGGTCCTTAGTATATCAAGAATGCCATAGTAAGACTGTCCTGTGTAGTATTAGACTGTGAATATTCTACTGTCAGTATTAGCCATATAAAACACATCATCTTGTACTTCAAGCTGGGCAGAGGAAGTGAGGTCTACAGAAGCCATGAAGGTGCACATACTGTATTGTCATTCATTGTAGGAGTGGGGCACAGAAAGGTGTCTTGCATGGCTCACTTCTTCACATTTTATATGAAGTCAACAAAGTATATAGCTAAAAACCTTCACCAAAAGCTGCATGCACAAAGTACCATTCAAGCTAATGGTCCATCAAATCAGATCTCTAAAGATTGATAGTAGTCAAAAATCGAGTAGGAATGAGAAACAAATTAATAGCAGTGCGAATTGCTTTGCAAGAGCCGTGGTTAATATGAACTCTTGGTTATTACAAATTCTTCACTCGGTTTATATCCCATGTACATACGTATACACTATGCAGACCAGTACTGCTAGCAAGTACTTGTACCGCTGATACATTATGATTGAAGTATGAATTTAGTGTGCCCTTCAACGTACCAACTAAACAAGTTGGACTGTACATGATTAGCAAAGTGGCTTGAATCACAATAACAATCATCACCAGCTGTATACTTGTCAAGTTTTGTATTTACTCTTGCGATGTGCTATAGTGCGAACTAATTGCTTTGGGAGGAAGTTGTAAGGTCGACATATTGTAATGGCTTCACATTGGCCAACCACTACACTTTTCTGATTTTGGCGTCACAGATGAATTATTCTACCACTGCATTAAAAGTCACCAAGCCTCCACTCTTAACCACTACAAGAAGCGGAACTGATCAGTAAAACAGACAGGGAAGAGAGACTAGAGAATGATCCCCAAGCACCTGTGGACCTATGTGCTGGTGAATACGATGGTAAGTACAGCTTGATGTAACATGATTACCTTGTTAAAAGTGACAACCGTGTATATAATCCCACCAAAATCATGTACGTATGATACTTATATAGAATATACGTCAAAATGCCTCAATCAGCTAACTTAACAACAATCTACACAGTAGTATCTTAAATATATCAGTAACAATTGTATTAGACCCATTTTGTATCCTATTACAATATAACATTACCATCGTCCAAGAGTGAGGGTCTTTTTAAAATTTAAGTTTAAACAGTGTCAAAGCATGTATTGTCTCGAAGTGCTTTCAGCGTATTTTAAATTCTCCTTCAGGTACTCTGCATTTTGGGCAGTGTTCATGAAGAGTGGACAGTGGAAGTCCACCTCCCTGACCTAAAAGATTACGACCATTGTCTTGTCTATGCGGACAAAGGGGAAGCTGCAAGCTTGTGCTCCTCTATTGAATCAGAATGTTTAGAAGAGATAATGATGGCAGGGTCTGGCGAACCATCAACAGATCACATCAGAAACAACTACTCACTGGTGAACTCCAATTCTGGACTTACCATGTACAAGGGAGAACTTTCCATACAGGTTGGTGGCCTGCTAATCATGCATATATCATACAAACATGGAACCTCTGGTCCACATATATAAGCTACGGATCCACACACAGATGACATAACAATTGCTATTCCTTCATTGGATTGGCATTGGATGTATGTATGTACCATAAAGTACAGCATATTATCTGTAGATTTGTAAAGAATCAAAGAGTTTGAGTGCATAATAACAATAACATGCACTATTTAAATGTACATGTACAGGCTCACACACATCCTCTGTAATTGTTTGTTTATTTATTGTTGTGACCCCCACACCACCCATAGACACACCCTGGAAACACCAGCATGGCTGTAAGCTGCACTAGAGCATCAAATGAAAGTACATGGCGACCAGAAGTGGCCTGGGAGATTAGGCGAGACATAAAAGAACCGTACTGCTTTATTCGTACAAAACAATCTTTACAATCTGAGAAATTTCAAGAAAGCATGAAATTGACATTTTCACAAAATTGTGCCGGTTCTTGTTCGAATATTGATGAGTGTTGCAAAGTACGGCATGACGGGATCTACTACAGAAGCAAGGAAGAGTGTGTCCAACCCACTAGCAATTCAGGTGAGTGAGCCCATGACCCAACAAGGAAATTACACACTCCAGTAACGACACACACAAGTAGTATTAAATCAACAATGTAGAGGCTGAGATCACGTACCATTTTCCTACCTCTCTTCTACAGGGGACAACTCTGATTATGTGACATTTGTCACAGTTGTTGCGATTTTCACTACACTGATCATAATGTTGCTCCTCATAACAGTCATATGTGCTGTAGCTGTTTTGAAAACAGCAAGGGGGAACACATGCACACAGAGGTACAAGGCTCCAAAGACTCCCACCTCACCTACCACAGCCACCAATTGCAAATTTGGTGAGTTTTCATCAGGACTGTTGAATTACATTTAATTGTGTGTGGTTCAGTTGTTTTACTGGAGTAATGCATACATACATGGTGTTTGTCAACATACACAATTTCTAGATGTGTACATATACCTCATGATTGGACATAAAAACAGTCCTTTCAGTGAGAATGAAACAAATACATTTGTACTAACAAGTACATACAGTAAGTGATTGCTCATGCTTGTAGTACACAAAGAGCATTTCTTTAAGTGAGCATTCTGTATCTTGATGAAGATGTACATCCCTATTCTGTTGATGTATGCAGATCAAAGTACTTCGGAAACAGTAGCAATCAATGAAACTCAAATCAAAATTGAGGACTAGAAGAGCTGTTTACGAGAGGACAAGTTCCGCAATCGAGACACCACTGATACAGAATTAAATCAACCAATTTCCAAATGTAACCATTTGTACACACTCACTCCATTGCTTCAAATCAGCTTTTATTATTGATTATAATTATATCCATACACACAATTGCAATTTTATATTGAACAAATTCTATAAAAACTGTTTGAACGAACACAGTGGTTGTCTTTTACATATCAGTAAGCAAACCTTGAGTTTCCACATGCAAGGCTTGGCTAAAACAACTGGACATAAGCTGGACTAGCATAAAAGGAACAGTAGACTTTGGTGTGATGACATCTGTAGCATGGGAATGACGCACATTACACATCTGGCTCAGGATGAGGTTAATATACTGGCATGATGTAGTTTCAGGAACATCGGTACACACATGCTGAGTATAATTCAGGAATGAAAAGGCACAGGGCTAACCAGAGAATTGCTACCAGCGGTGACATAACCAACCTTAGGGAGAGTAGCTTATCCTCCACACTAATGATGCAATACTC
The DNA here is from genome assembly GCA_964020155.1 of Chondrilla cf. caribensis. Classification (NCBI taxonomy): domain Eukaryota; kingdom Metazoa; phylum Porifera; class Demospongiae; order Chondrillida; family Chondrillidae; genus Chondrilla; species Chondrilla cf. caribensis. Next base: position 2,409,233 of record OZ026567.1, read on the forward strand.
TTTCTAATGGCTAGTTGAGACATGGACAACCTTCCAAGGAGCAGCTGTAGTAGTTTCACTTTTAGAACATCCAGTGAGCAGGATACCTCTTAGAGCAGGTTGATATGATCGAAAATGGAAGTATATGAAGTCCTTGATCACTCAAGTATATTTGGGGCGATAGGAAATAGCAGAGAGCAAAATCAGACACAATTCAGAGCACAGGAGGATAACATGGATGATGGATCTTTGAGTATATCACCCTGACCTACACTGAGCATACAGCCCACACAACACATCAATGGCAGCTTTACAGCCAACATACCCCAGTACAAATGAGGCTTCAACCCTGTTGTATAGCAAGGAGGAGCTACAGAAGAGGAAATTGGGAATCATCACCATACAAATCTGTGCCCAGATTGCATTTACAGTATTCATTTGGTCACCACACAAAGGTGTTATACTGGAGCTCCCCTGCCACAACACATGAACTCAAACCATTCATCCTTCACAATCCATCCTACTAAGTTGACCAACAGACTCACTTTACAGGGTTTAATTATTGGCACATACTAAGGCTTCATGCTTGTACCTAAATCATTGACACCACCAGACCACAACACCTGCTGGTGTGTGTCAACAGGTGAGCTCATAATAACCAACTGAAGAGCCACTAATACACTGTAATCCAATGAACTGTACCTCACAATGCGAGGAAACGCCATCAGACATCTTTACAATACCATCCTTGGTTTTTGAGTATACCTACTGTTATAACCAGATTGCTGTTGTAACCAATACAATTACTATGTAGGTGAATACATTTGTGAACAAAAACCAAGTTTTTATACAGAACTGTCATTACAAATACTGCCATTATAAAGATGTCTGGCTGGATATACATAGCATAGATACCATACCAGATAATGAAGTGTGTGTCTGTTACTCGCTATTTCACATTACAACGTAGGCTACCTGTACAATGTCATACAGTACATACAATATTATGTTGTTTATTGTATTGCTCATTGTACACATACACACAGTTAAGATATCATTCTGGATATGGGAGTGTGTACCCATTATTTTAAAACACAGAATAGGCTTATTGTTGTACTGTAAGTACAACATACGGTACATAAAAGCCACTAGCTAGTTCAATCTGTCATTTCCACATGTGCCAATAGTAAAGGACACCAGGTGAAAATACAAACATAACCTCCAAGAACAAATGACAGTTAATCTGAGATTGATCGTATTTTTCAAACCTAAAGCAAATCATGAGAAGGGAAGGAGCTAATCATGAGTTTTAGTAATGATGCTTCACCCGAGAACTCATTTATAAACAAAATTAATAACCTATCGTAGTATTAACCTACAGTCAACAGAAGGAAAACTCATTTTTACAAAGTACCTACATACGTACATATATGAAATGAACCTTCTCAGCAACTATTCATTTGATAAATATGATTGAATAATGCTAAGAATAATATTTGAGGTACAATGACCAAATCTCTCAAGAGGTGCTTGCATCATTAAAATGGAAATGAGAACGAAGAATTTGGGAACAGAACTACATCAAAGGGAGTGACTGACACCAGATTGTCTAGGGACATCACTCCAACATTGGTATTCAATCCACTAGTTTGCTTCCTATAGCCTTGGACGTTGTTACTACATATGTATTATATAAATGTATGTATGAAACAGTAATTTTCAGCTGTGAAAAGGTTATTATTATTGCTGACAGTGCTGACTATTCAGCAACTCCCTTCACTCTATCAATGGGACTGAACCACAGCAGGAACAGGCTATTCAGTCGGGGCACAATGGCCTGGGATATGACTACATAGCATACCCGTCAGCCTCAGGCCAGAGGCATCTAATATACTTAACCAGTACTTGTATCCTGGCTCAGCAAAAGATCAAAGGAAAAAGTGTTCACATCAGCAATGGGGCCCAGGTCACTGACGTACACATGGTAAACAGTACACATGTAGTTCACCAGACAGGTTTCTTTGTTAGTATTAATTGATCACAAACCAGGCAGGAAATTAGTAACCACTGTCTAATACGTAGATATTTTATATTGAACTACTTGTACAGACTCTGTATAAATTGTCCATGCCAGGGAACAAGTTAGCTGTATTCTACCTAGGTGTGCCTCTGTGATGCCTTAGTCCACACTTTATACCTGCTGCAGAACACATGGGCAGGATACAACTATCACACGTAACATCACTATACTCGTGTAAAATCACTGGAGTTACGTATGCCTATCAATCCAGGTTGAGATTGAGGAGATCTGTATTGGCAGCTAGGGGACGTCAGGTCCTCTTCGGGTGACAACAGGTGATTGTCTCTGGTAACCAGGTGAAGCTGTTTCACCATAATTAGAGACCGTCAGTGTGGCATGTGAATAACATCTTGGAGTAGCTCTACTTCATCTCAACCTGGGTTGGTAGGCATAATTCCAGCGATTTCACACAGTATCATTACAGCCTAACACAGGCTCAATTTGTGTAATCATCACCTTCATTTTATTATCAATATACCTGTACTCCTGGACTGTGTGCCCTTAGCTTACACAATGAATGATTCTCGACACAATTATTGCAATGCACATTATTATGTACGTAGATACCACAACACAAACTTACTACGTACAGCTACGCTAATACGACAGTCTACCTCAATGCTACATCAGTTGTCACTTTTGGAAAAGGATTTTGTTTACTAACAACAAGCTTCTGGTGTTGATGAGAAATGTACCCTCTTATGTAGTTCTGCAATGAGAAAAAAATTACTTTAAACCGCAAAAACTGATAATAAAAATAATAGCGGGAACATGAAACAGTATGTAAATATGCACACATATCATGTGCATGCTAGGATACACATGCATGCACATGTACATACGTATGTATGCACACATACACACACCAACAAGCTACAGAACTATGCACATATGCATACATGCACATATGCACACAGTTACTGATGGGTGGCTATTTGCAGGTCAGCTGAAACAAAAAAGGAAATGGAAAAGTGAAATACTCCACTTTAAAGACAACAGAAAATGGGAAATAACTGAATTTAAGGTCTGTGTTATAGATCCCACACACTACGTACTTACACCACATACACACAATACACACATACCTTATCAATCAGATGGGCCACAATGCACTGTGTTTCATCTGTATCAATATCTTCCACCTATTCACACACAGTCAAGCAATGAAGATCACAACAACATGGTAAAGAGTAGTCCCCTGTCAACATGTACAGTGGGTACATACCTTCATCATCTTCAGAGCATCACAGAAGGCATCTAAAGGTAACTGGTGGGTGCCTAGCAACAGATAGCTAAATGGACAAAGAACAATTTGGAGTGTTTTTAGGACAACCAAACAACAGCAAATACACTTACACCCTCTTGAAAAGGTTTCTGTAAGCCAATACAGTCAATTTCTCCAGGATGAGGTATGTACCACATTGAATAAAGAACTTCTACATAGTAAATACACACAATGATGCACATCTCATATGCATACTCCTGAGTTGGAGTCTACCGCATGAAGCATGGGGTACAAACCTCATTTCTTTCAATTGCATTGTTAAGAGCAAGCACATTACCTTGTCTACAAGATTGACGCACACAGGTAAAGGAGAACCATGTTATGTGGTTCAAGTACTGTGCTTACTGTAAGGCAGTGGCAATGCCAGAAAACTCAAGCAATGAATACTTCAGCAAGAGGTCGTGACTCGGGATCTGACCCTACAAACAAGCCAGCAGAGCACAGTAGTTACAATGTACAGGTTCTAATGGAGTACGACTAACATGCACTGTAAGTATGTATGTACACATGTAAGTACAATGACTGCACTAGTAGTTTCATTTCCCTTAAAGACTAAAAACATACATGTATATTTCCACAAGTACTGTACAGGCATATGCAATGCTGTCCAGCAGCATGTTGTAGAGAACACATAGCTTACCAATAGCATTTTGACTGGTATCAAGTACATCAAAATTCTCCTATGTGTACATGAGAATGGAAAGGGTACTTGAGTACATATAAGCATGCTAAGCATACACACACATGACGTCTTGCGTAGCCAGACCGAAACTAGGGAAGGTGGCAACTATCAAAGAACAATGGCACCAGAGTGAGGGTCTGGCTACACAAGACCAAAACATACACGCATAAATCTGCACACAGTGAATACTCTTACAGTATTCAAAGTTGGGACAAAAAGCATGTACACATGCACATAGCACAGCGACAGGCATACATTCATAGCCTTGCATAGCCCAGGCTCATTCTCACCATCACACATTAAATTGTAAGATGGCTGAATGGGTCTGGCTATGCAAGACTATGCATACACCATAGTTGTATAAATATATACACACAAGACACCATGAATAAAATGAACACAAGGGATACCTTTTATTCCGTCTGGCAGCTCTTAGACACCGCTCAAAAGCAAAGGTCAAGTTTTCATCAGCTACGTTGTGACATATAAGGTAGATAGATGAAGTCAGGGCAACAAATACATACTGTATCTGATATGCATAGGTATCACCTGCTTTAAAGTCACTGTCAAATATTGCCTTTCTCCCAACAAAGTAACTACACCAAATTTAATCCTCAGATGTCAATGAGCAAGTGACTTTACACTATACAACACGCATACCTGTAGGTGACCAACTGTCCTATTTGACACTCATTCCGGAAATTGGATTGTTCAACAGCTCTTATCAATGGTTTCATCAGATTCAATTTGTTGATCTTCAGTCCAGTTGGAGCAATATTATACAGAATGTCTCAGACATGTTAGTTGGAAATATGGTGAGTTACCTTGAAATAAACTTTAAACAACTGGTTTATAACTGGCAAAGTACCCCACTTCTTGGACTGCTCTCTGCTTGCCCTTAAATCCGTGACACACACACGAAAACTAGACATCAGTATTTCAGCTGCTTTCTCTTGGATATCTCCAGGTCTTCCTTTACCACAAGCAGTCATTTCCTTGTCAGCCTGTCAAACAAGGAATTATAATCATGATATTGTACAGGAGAGATTCACAGCTATGATAAATATTGAAACAGGAGTATTTTGAGCATAACACACAGCAATCATGAATAGTCATAAGTTTTCGTAAGTAAGTTTTGACCCTGTATAGGCCTTCATCAGTAACAAAATTACTTTAGATTGTTTACGATTGCTGTGTTCCGCTCAAACATCCCAGTTTCAAAAGGATTCCATCATTTTGCAGAAGCATGCACCAGTGAACCTACTCCTACCACACCACTGAGCCCGACAACAGTGAGCTTACCTTAACAGCTAATTCTCTCAGGTCTCTAGTTAGAGTAATGAGCAAGGGAATTCCCCTACAAATATACAGTCAGGTATATGAACAGTAAACAAAAAAGTAAGAAGTACAAATTAACCAACCAGTTCTCATCCTTTTGTGTGGACAAAATTTTATTGAAAGATCGTTCCCTATTAAGGACATATTAACGACTACATATATCATTGCAATACCAAAAAATTAGTGACATAAATCAACCAGGAATTAGGATACGAAGCAACTGAACTTGGACACTGAACAACACTAAACTTGGATACTGAACAATAGTGAACTTGGATACTGAACAAAGGTGAACTTGGATACTGAACAACAGTGAACTTGGATACCGAACAACACTAAACTTGGATACTGAACAACAGTGAACTTGGATACTGAACAACAGTGAACTTGGATACTGAACAACAGTGAACTTGGATACTGAACAACACTAAACTTGGATACTGAACAACAGTGAACTTGGATACTGAACGACAGTGAACTTGGATACTAAACTACAGTGAACTTGGCACTGAACAACGAACTTGGCTACTGATAAACAACAAATTAGGATGTTGAAAAACAACATGACTTTGGATACTGCACAACAACAGACTGAGCTGTGTAAGCTCCAATGCAATTTCCTTCATTAATACACTCTACTGCCCTGCAAAGACATGAAATCAACGATAAATCACAATCAGGCTCAGCAGAGAGTTAAACAATGCACATACGCAGATAAATACACACAATTGCAAGCATGTAGTGCACTGTTTATGTCTACAAATGCATACTTTAGATGTGCAGCAACAATTTCATCGAACGGAGAACCAATAACCTCCTGGCACAAGGTTTCATAGCCTGATACCTGAAAAGTAATCACTTTGATGATATATATTCTTGGAACTCTCACTTCCACGATCACTCACTCTTAGTTTAGGATTGTGTACGTGTGGATGGCAAGAAGAAAGGAGCGGCTGTGGATAAAATCACAAGATCACATAGAAACATCTACATTCAAATGCAAAATCTTCTGCTTTAGGACACACGCTATGTAGCAAATACTAAATAAATGAATATGACAGTACTAAATTGCGCAACAAAAGTAAGAAACTTACAGCCAGAAAGTTACCATCCTTTTCTAATATACTTTCGTACACCTATGGCACGAAACATATTAAATAAGTTCATTCACTACTATGGCTAAGAATTGTTGGATGATACAGAGATTGAAAGTACCTGATTCAAATACTGTTGGAGTGTCCCGCCAAACGCCATTTTAAAGTAGGGGATTTCCCGGCGAACGTCTACAGTACTATACATTTGGCGATTATAAAAAGAATGGGGAAGAAAAAGAAAGGTAACCCATTCTCCGTGTATGTAGATCATGTATTCTCCGTTTAATCGTGGAGAATCAGTGTACAAATCTTATCTGGTATTAATTTTGTGCTTATTACCGTGGTGTTCTTAACTTCACTAAGCTTATCGTTTTCTACACACGCTCTTACATGTACAACTTTTTAACTTACCTCAAACATATTGCGAGCATGTAGAATATTCTGTATGACTTCTATCTTTGGTAATTTCAATGTATATACAGCTGTAAGTATCGTTTTAACACACTGGATGGGCAGTGTTACCGTTAGTGTATCTAACAATGTTTGGTCTATACATAAACACTCTAAACTACGTAGTTTAGAGTGTTTATGGTCTATGCAATTAAAACTGGGCGAAGTCTGTTTTCAAGAGTTGTATTCTCGCCTTGGTCACCATATTAATATTTTGTGAGTGCTTTAATCTGTAACATTCATTCAAAGTTATGATTTGATGTTAACTATTGCAGTCTGAACATCAGCTCATCTAGGTTTAGGGTTATGACACACACTAACCACGTGCTTGGATGTACACCTACTTCATGAATGTAAACTACTGTTGATCACACAATCACTAATTCTATGCTGAAATCACTTGTCTGTTAACTGCAGTTGTGTTGCTTCATTCATGTGCACAGTCCAACCAGGAGTGAGCAAGGCTGAGTTGATGATGCTGACTGTGTCAGATATCGTGAAGGAATTGATAAGTGCTCATAAAAGTGGAAGAGATGTCAACCTTAACAAGTAGGGTGTACTGTCCATATGTTTTGCCTTTTAACTGTATTAGTGGTATATATGTATGTACCACATGTACTAGTAACTAAGTAAGTATATGAATGTATGTTGAAGTGAATTGAGTATTATACATCACATTAAAGGGGATTATTTGTGTCTGAAGTACTTCCCTCCTAGAGGGGTATTGTTAGTCTTGTAGCTAGCCAAAATTATTTTGTTTACATGTTATATTGGTAAAATTTGTAAACAAGTGAGGAAAGCATTGTATGTATGTACATATTATGAGTAGATTGTTGTGTGCATGGTCAGCCATAATGATATCATTCACTGACTTGTCTGCCTATTGTACATATCACGGAAATTTGCTTGAATGTGATTTTATCATGTTTTCTGGCCTTTAACGGAGGGATTTCAGATCTCCAAGGCTGTGAGCCTCTACACAATACAAAAATGACCAGTGTACTATGTGAGATAACAACTGGGTGTGAGCAGTTCATCAGTGATGAAATTGAATCAATTAATTAAGCATTGTTAGCCATCAATCAACATCAATAACATATATGTAATGTAATATCAACGTATCTAATTAATATTGATACATGTGGATTTGCAAGGAGCGGTATACATAGAATTGGATTAAAATATCAGTTTCTTCAAAATATACTCACTGCAATAGAGTCTGTATGGTTGAACAGTGGGCCCATACCCAATTGTCCCCTCCACCACAACAGTGTGATCCATGTGAAACCCCAGTAGGGTGGTCCACTAATGTTGCATGACCTTCACGACTTCTAATTACATGAGTAAAGCTCAGATTACATGACATATGATTTGCTAATTGTATCATTCCAATTGTGTTATCCCTCATTTGTCGAGACTTCCTAATGCTGATGTGACCCTTCACCTTTTGATCAGATTGAAAACACAAATATCAAGCAAATATGGTTTATCAAGTCAGCCCCGGTTGGTGGACATAATTGCAGCTGTACCTCAAGAATACAGAAAGGTATGATGACATTAGTGTGAGTGCATGCGCTGACATGCATATGCATGCATGTATATGGAAACTGTGTTACAATTGCAGAATTTGTAGACATAATCAATATGTACGTATGTGGAGTGTTTTTCTCTGTTTGATAAAGTGTTTGAAATTAATTCTGTTTCATTAATCTGATGAAGGTCTTAGTTCCAAAGCTAAAGGCTAAGCCAGTCAGAACAGCATCTGGTGTTAGTGAGGATGAAAGTGAGATGCATGTCTCTAAGTCTTTTACTGTCCTGTCCTCCTCTTTCAGATTGCAGTGGTTGCAGTTATGTGCAAGCCACATCGCTGTCCTCACATTACCTTTACTGGGAACATTTGTGTGTAAGTATATTGATACACACATGCATGCACACATGCACACACGCACGCATACATGCATACACACGCACACGCACACACACACACGCACACACACACACACACACACACACACACACACACACACACACACACACACACACACACACACACACACACACACACACACACACACACACATACATACACACAGTATGTGTGTAATGTCATATTGCATTTGCCAATTTCAGTCTCAATACATTTAAGATTTGTGTTCTTGTGGTAGATATTGTCCAGGAGGACCTGATTCTGACTTTGAATACTCCACACAATCCTACACCGGATATGAAGTGAGTGTTCTTCAACTTAACTGTAACTTTTGTGTGTAGTTTCCTCCATTCACCACAAGATTAATGTTCTTTTGATACAGCCAACATCAATGCGTGCAATACGAGCACGATACAATCCCTACCTGCAAGCCAAGCACAGAATAGAACAGGTGCATATGTGGGATGGTAGTTTTCACTACACCTCATACAACAATACCTGTGGCTTTCATGATGAAAGCATAGTTGTAAAAGGTCTCTTTGAAGCTCAAAAATACATTTATGTGTGTACTGTTCATTTATGTTGTAGACAAATACTTGTTAACATGTCATGTTATGCTATACATAACAATGTAGCTGAAACAGCTAGGCCATTCTGTTGATAAAGTGGAATACATTGTTATGGGAGGTACCTTCATGGCTCTTGATGAGGACTACAGAGACTATTTCATAAGGAATTTGCACGATGCGCTCTCTGGTCACACGAGTGGTTCAGTTGATGAAGCTGTGAAGTGAGTGAATGTGTAATGGGTAGGTACCCTGAATGTGACAGCTGGATACACATGCTGTAGTGATATGAACTACGTATGTCACTACAGATTCTCTGAGAAGAGTAAGACAAAGTGTATCGGAATCACAATTGAAACAAGACCAGATTACTGTCTCAAGAAACACCAGAGGTGCGTACTAACTGAACAATTGTACTGAGCAATACAACTGGTAGTCATGTCTTCCCCCATGTTAACCTTGTAGCCAAATGTTAAGTTATGGATGCACAAGGTTGGAGATTGGCGTGCAATCCGTTTATGAAGATGTAGCCAGAGATACCAACAGGTATTGGTTGGTTACAATCGGGCAACATTGTCTCACTTGTTTCATTGTGTGGTGCTACTGGTTTCAGAGGACACACTGTGAATGCTGTTTGCGAATCTTTCCAGCTAGCCAAGGATGCCGGTTTCAAGGTTTGCGCTTAGTCTCTTAATCACGCTGTTCAATGGGATAGTGATGGTATGCGTTATCAGTGTAACCACCAACACCTTCCTCCTCCTCAGGTTGTAGCCCACATGATGCCTGATTTACCAAATGTTGGGTTTGAGCGCGATCTTGAAGGCTTTATAGTAAGAGCCAATAGCCAGTACTAGTTGCATGTTTTTTCCTGGTTCAACACGATATTTCATATGCATACACTTGTAGGAATTTTTTGAAAATCCTGCATTTCGAGCGGATGGATTGAAGATATATCCCACTCTTGTCATAAGAGGAACAGGTGCTAAGTTCAGAGTGTATTGTGCCCATAGGGAAGCAATGTCAACATTGAGTCATTAGATGACCCCTTTGTGTACTGATCTGTCTGTATGATAGGATTGTATGAGCTGTGGAAGACAGGAAGGTATAAGAGCTATCCTCCAAGTACCTTGATTGACCTGATAGCCAAGATACTGGCCCTTGTTCCACCATGGACAAGAGTGTACCGAGTGCAGAGGTAGCCATACCAACTTTTTTCTTACAACCAAAGTATTACACATGCATAATATTATCATTGTTTATCCACTGCTTGTTTGATTTGTTGGTGCAGTACAGATTCTGTGATGCATATTGCCTTTATTTGTACTTTTAGGGACATTCCGATGCCTCTTGTAACCTCTGGAGTGGAACATGGAAACTTGAGGGAATTAGCTTTAGCACGCATGAAGGATTTGGGTACTGAGGTATGTACTGTAGGCATGTATGTGATAATAATATCTCATTGTTGCTAGTTGACACACGAAAAATTGAGGTCTTGTTGAGCACGATCAAAGCTACTCACAAAGAGATTGCCTCACCAGTGTACCTTACCATGTATAATAATGTCCTTGTGAATAACTGGTAGCTGTGATCATGCTCAACAATTCCCCAATCTCATGTACATGTGTGTGTTCTTGTCCATGTACACACACATGGAGACTCCATTATGCACCAGGTTATGCTTTGATATGACCATGAGTTATCCACTATCTCGTCATTTACATGTAGTGTCGTGATGTCAGAACTAGAGAAGTTGGCATTCAAGAGATACACCACAAAGTTCGACCTTATGAAGTGTGTGCTAATTGTATTCCACCTATGTGTTACATTCTTGATATCCTGCATATCCTCACCTTGTGTGGTTGTTGGTAGGTGGAACTGATAAGGAGGGATTACTATGCTAACGGCGGATGGGAGACCTTCCTGTCCTACGAAGATCCTCAACAAGGTGCAGTGAGTGTTTTGGGGCCTAGATTCACAGCTCTGTGGGCTGGGGCCTCCGCAGTGAAGATACGATAATTATCCTATATCCCTTCCCATGGTGTGAGCCACAGTCACACACAGTGTACACTCAATAGTTGTATTAATGTACTTCTCATGTTCACCGATAACTGTTTTCCATGCTCTAACTAACCACACATGTACCGCTGTAATGCAATCGTACATGGGTGTAATAATGTACCTTGTGTGTGTGCGTATACATTGTGTATGGTTTTATAGATATTTTGATTGGATTATTACGTCTAAGGAAGTGTTCCAAGGATACCTTCAGGCCAGAGCTAAAATCCGGTGTTTCTATTGTACGTGAGCTACATGTGTATCCTCCACTCTGTGGTTGGTAGCTGTACTATTGTTTGTTTGTACGAGACTGTCTTTGAAAAGACGTTTTGTTTTTTTTATAAAAAAAGGTAAATTAATGAATATGTGACTTTATAAGATACATAGTTTTCCCAACTACAATCATCTTCACCTTGACCAAAGTTAGATATGGTAGTGTTGTGCCAGTCAATGCTAGAGACCCGGTGAAATTCCAACATCAGGTGAGCTTTTAATATGACTATATGTCTATTGCATGTACATGTACAGTTACCATTTAGTATGTGTGCTGGCTATGTGTTATTATGTACGTACAGTATTGTAATGAATACATATGTCCAGTCTCACACTAAATGATTACAGCTTCATGTACACAAATGTCCTTGACATATCAAATGCACTTTGCTATGTATGTGTGTACCTGTAATCTACGTATGTATTTCCATAGGGTTTTGGTATGCTGCTCATGGAGGAAGCAGAACGTATTGCATATGAAGAACATGGTTCACACAAAATATCAGTCATATCAGGTATTGTTGTGCGATCGTTACATATTCAATGTGTAAATTGGTATTTTGTCTGCAATTTACTGTATATTATGTTGGATGTTAACCTAAGTCACTTCTATGCTTTGTTCAGCGACAGAAGTATACATGGGTACATACGTAGATCAAAGAGTGGTGTCATTATAGTTTCAAATTGTTTGCTTTCAGAAGTGGTGACTGTTATGCATCCCATAAGCTATCAGTTTCACCACAGTTACTACTGCATACATGGTTCCCTGTAGTCCAGACCTACCATAACAGTCCATTGTCTCTATGGTATACATGGCTGGGGTAGTGTGACACGAAATGTCCAGTTTCCACATTGAAATTGCATAATCTTACTCTCCTACTAATTCATCACTGCTCAATATGATATGTGGATTGGAATCATTATCTACTATACTGGCATAGCTTTACATCATAATCTTCCCTTTCGGTCTACACTGCTGGTATGACAGAGTAAATCACTGTTCACCTCTAACATACGTTGTACACATTTGTGAAGGTGGCTAGGGTTAGGTTTCCAGGCCGGTAGTACGTAATTTACTGACCCTACATGATCCTGGCATAAATGGAGCTTCACTAAAGAGAGACAGCTATTACCCCTTATGTATGTGCAGGGAGTGATCAGTTTGTCTGTCTCTCAGCACATAAAACCGCCAATTCTCAAGTTATTATACATGATTCACAACCCAGCAATAGTTTTGAATTATTAAAAACTTCGAAATTGACTGTTGTTTCCTTCAGCTGGGCTGATATACAGTGCATGTACTAAAACTGGCATTTCCAGCTGTTCACCATTACTAAGTACACATGAAAAGGTTTATTGGGGCAAGCATAGCGAGCTACCATTAGTCAACTTGATGACCGGACCAAACTGGCAACCATCTGGAAGGGGTGGAGCGTGATGACATATTCCCACGCATGCATTGATTGCCAAACTCGACATTCTGCTGTATCTTAGCCATTGACAATATAAATAGCACTGATAGCAAGAGAAGGCAAGAAAAGTGTCAAAGAAGAAATGAGAGAGGTCATGAAACCAGAGTGAGAGAAACAGCTGAAGAGAGAGAGGCAAGGCCAGCTAGGCGGAGACAACAGGGCAGAATCAGGAGAGAGCGAGCACAGGCTCAAGAATTAAGCGTTTTGTGCTCCTTGATGTCGACCTATTAAATGAATCTTGTGTGTACACCCACTGAATCTATGGGTCAAGGAGTTGGCTGTTTTATGGTTATATTCAGTAATCCCCTCGGGTACACATGCAAATACGCACATAATCTCTCTGCTCTCCTAGCATTATACCTCTAATTACCTTGCTACACTCACCCCACATGACGCCTTCGTCACACTAGGATTGAAAGGGCAACCTTTGTGTGGCCATCAATATGTAGATATATGTACATACTAGCACAGTACAGCGTGTGTTCATAATTGCATCATTTGTAGTCCTTCATGCATCCTGAATCAAGAGCAGTGTCCGTCAGCACTTGTGATGCATGTGGTATGTGTTCTAGAGAGCTCTAGTTACGGCAAGTATTCGTACACAATGTATGATACACTATTTCATTACCATGGAAACCTTTGGGTGTGACTTTACAGAACCTGTCACTTGTATTCTTCCCACCGCAACACACGTTGAGCAGCTGTAGGACTAGCACTTCCAAGATATCCAGCGAAAAATACCTCTGAAAATACATAATGTTGGATGTTGGAAACAGAACTATGTACAGTTTTAAATTTCTACAAATATAATATTTTGAAATCATTGGCAGTTACAGAAAGCATAGTACAGCACATTCAATGAGCCTCAGTGTATGGCATGAGTGGTGAAGTTGTGATCATATTACCTCCTTCCGTGGGTACAGAATCTGTCATGTTATTTTTGTCACACTGGAACACCTCAAGTAACTGATACCCTGGGAACACTAAACCCTTCTTGTTGTCTGTAGAGGGTTTCTGGAAAACTTCATCAGGAATTTTGGGAAGTTCATCAGGGGCACTGCAGCAATCTCCCATAATAAATGGTGCCGGTTGTATTGTACAGTGCGCAGTATGTATTACCATGCACATAAGCATGCGTATTATGTACCTCTTCCAAAGCATGCAAGCGGCCCTGAATGTGCACTGTGTATGGTTCATTCCTTGTTATTCATACATATGTTTGTGTGTACATCAGTTATAGGATACAGTAGACATTATGATATTATACGCATTTTACACTTTTCTCTACATTATATACTACAGGTGTAGGTACCCGAAATTATTATCAGAAAATTGGATATGAACTTGATGGACCTTACATGTCCAAAATGTTAGAATAATGTGAAATTAACCTCGTTAGTTTGATATCGATGTTTATTGTGCAGCATTGTACATGATGCTTGTTTTTATATTATAATATAATTATTAAATTATCCAACAATGCTTCATCAGTGGTGTATATCCTCTCTGTAATTATAGTTTTAGTATTGGTATGTACATGTACGTACATAATATTGATTATGTGCTACTATACGCATATTCAACAAATAGCATTATGTACAAACATACACAGAATTAATTAACATGAATATAATATCAAATGTAACAATAACAACAAGCATGGTAATCTCGTGACATTATGGCTAGAGTTCATCGAATATACTTGTCCATAAACTTCTTGTGGAATTCGGAGCGTATGGTGTCATTAATAAAACCTTTATCCTGCAACATTATTCCATAAGAATTACAGTGTAATATATAGACAGATCCAGGTACTCATGTACCACATTTACAAGAGTACATGCATATGTACATGTGTAACATGTACAACCATACCACAAATAAAAATTATAATATAATATGTACCTGTTTGCTTTCATCACCATCCCTAGCACAGTTCTTGAAGATGACATCATCATCCCATCTATACAAAACACAAACTGCACACTCATAAGTGGATCATACGTATTACATGTAATACGACAAGAAGGTACTTGGCTCACCGCCTTTTCACTTTGAAAGATGCTTTCTGGTTGAGAAGAGGGTTTCCTTTTAAAAGATTTTCTGTACGTATCCTCTCCTCCTCCACCTTCTTTTCTTCTTCCTGAAGTCATGACAAAACGTATGTATGTACATATGGAGTATAGCCAACACAAGAAGTATAACAATTTCATGTCATTGTTGCAACCAAGTTTGGCTCTTATGGATCAAAACAGCACACAAATTAGGCCCTGAGGGAGTCTGTTTGGGAAGTCAAATTTGGCACGACAGGCTATCTGTTTCAAAGAGTTCTCATCATCAAAGTAGAAACCTGTTAAGACAAGCACCCTTGAGACAAATTCCTGTTGGCACAAGCCAATCACTGAAATCTATTCAGTTTGCTATAGTTTGGTATGTACATGTAATGAGCAAATCCTGATAAGAACATCTGATGACAAGAACTAATGCTGTGAGTTCTCCCAGTTTGTCTTAACAAGTTTGTACTGCACTGGTACTATGTCCCATGCCGTGTCCACAAAACACAGGCACATCCATCCACTCATGCTATAGAGTACTTCTCACCCTCTTTGCTTGCTCTTCAGCTCTCTCTTTCTTTATTCTTTGTAACTCCCTCAACAATTCAGCAGTGTCATCCTCATCACTGGAGTACACATATAAAATTATAAGTAACATTACACTAGAATCTCCCTATTGCAAACTTCTGAATAAAGAAAACCTCCACACTAAGGACAACATTCAATATCCCATGGGTGGTACTGTAGTGTACTAAATTATGTCCACCTTGAGGAATCCTCTGTAGTAAGGACATAAAATTGTGATCCTGGAGTGTCCTTAGTAGAGGGTTTCCACTGTACATACAGTGGAACCTGATTTGAGTAGTAATAAGAGTCTACCTCTTTGGAAAATCACCACTCTATCCATTGAACATCATGCAACTTACATACCTATGTATTCAAACCTCCAATAAGAGACCACAACCACTAGCTGTTTCATACTTCAAGTTGTGGTTCAGAGAAGGAGTTCAATCGAATACAGTGTGTACAGTACACATAGCCACAAATATTTATAAACTCTACCAGACAGGTATGTACTGGTACATTCATTATGCCTTAGTATGCTATGTACTGCACATACAACTAGTGCATCATAAACAAACACTAGAGATATGATAACAAAGTGTTTGTGGTTAAACACCGCATGCATGCTCTGACGCTTCACAAAGGTTGACACCACCTCAACACATATCCACACTTTCAGAGCCTACCTGTCCTCTTCCTCATCCTCTTCCTACACAATCAAATCGCAACAGACATATCACAAAGTCGTACCACAAGGTGCAGGTGGGTGTCACTGCATGAAGTACTTACATCATCATCATCATAGGGATCGTCTGCATCTGGGTTTGCTGTGAATGGGAGTCAAGAAGAAGACTACAACACTGAAATCACCATAACATACCCAATCCATACATACATCACATGAAGGAAGTAGATGCAGCTGTGTGATTTAATTGAAATCAATCGAGCCCATTTGTTTCAAAGAACTTTGTTAACTTCAAAGAGAAACAGAATCCATACAAGTGTGCAGTTGGTAGTGTACATCAGTATACTCTGTGCACACTCACATTGGTTACATCACCAGTGTATGAACACACAAAGTCACATCATTCCCATAAAACATGAGGACACAAGAGCTGCATCAGCAGCAACATATTGGTTAATTAATCAGTGTGTGAATCATAGTTTCAGTGTGTAATACATCTGACCTGCTACCTACGTACAGTGTAATGGTTCTGTGTGGAAGGAGTCATGGAACTTACTTGGTTGTGCTGAAGTAGGTTCATTTTTAGGCTTCTTTGGGGGGATTAATGGAACAGACTCTGTGAAAAGGAAGCTTCAAGGTGAATTGTAGATAAGCATATGAGGTCACAGGGTGTGTGGACTCAAAGGAAAATACATTTTTAACAAAATTAAAGTCAAATACACCATTACAACAAGTATGGTATTGACAAAATTGAGCTCAAGGTGTCTGACCTGTGAAGGATCTGCCCATCTTATCCTTGTCTTTCAGTCTTCTTGCTTCTTTTTCTTTCTTTTCGAGTTCTTGTCTGAAATCTCTGGACTTTATTTCATCAGTAGTATCTTGACCAGGTTGTCTAGAACAGGTACAAACTATTATAACAATTGTACTCTCTGAGTGAGATGTAATAGCGCACTCATACATGCATATAAAATTATCAACACAGGTGTAGAGATCATCATATACATATTATGTATGAATGTACATTTGCTGAGAAGCAAATTGAAGAAAATAGTGAACACGTAGGTGAAGTTCACTTCATTATGGTATGAGGTTATGTATAAAACTGACTATATGTGTACATAGCATATACGTATGTACACATAGCACAAGAAAAGTCGTCAAGAGATAGGGAAGGGAGCAGACTGAAATGCAGCAATGAGTGAATGCATATTTTATTCATTATATATTATTATTTGAGTGAATGCTAAGTGTTAAACAATAAACAACAGGGTGGTGCCTCTGAACAAAGCCTTATACAGTCACAACAAACACAAACATCTACACAACATCCACACACCAACACAGGTACACACACACACACAAACACACACACAAACACACACACATGCACACACACACACACACACACACACACACACACACACACACACACACACACACACACACATTCATATACACACATAGCACGCACACACACACACACACACACACACACACACACACACACACACACACACACACACACACACAAACACACACACACACACACACACACACACACACACAAAACACACACAAAACACACACACACACACACACAACACACACACACACACACACACACACACACACACACACACACACACACACACAACACACACAAACATATACGTAAGTCGTCAAGAGGTAGGGAAGGGAGCAGACTGAAATGCAGCAATGAGTGAATGCATATTTTATTCATTGTATATTATTATTTGAGTGAATGCTAAGTGTTAAACAATAAACAACAGGGTGGTGTCTCTGAACAAAGCCTTATACAGTCACAACACACACATACACACACAAAAAAACACACACAAACACACACACACACACACACACACACACACACACACACACACACACACACACACAAACACACACACACACACATTCATATACACACATAGCACGCGCACACACACACACACACACACACACACACACACACACACACACACACACACACACACACACACACACAAACACACACAAACACACACACAAGGACGCGGACGCGGACACGTACACTGACAAAAACACACACACAAACACACACACACACACACACACACACACACACACACACACACACACACACACACACACACACACAAACACACACACACACAAAAAACACACACACAAACACACACACACACACACACACACACACACACACACACACACAAACACACACAAACACACACACAAGGACGCGGACGCGGACACGTACACTGACACAAACACATGTATACTTTGATCAACAACGCAGCCTGACATAAGTATCATCATAGTACTCTAACAATGTGCTCTAATGACGCACCGATATTTTAACTTTGTATGCGAAGGTAAATCTCTACTGGAATACTGTTTCGACAAAGCAGAGAGGTCATTCTCTCCCTTTCCTGTTCCACCTCTGGCTGGGTCAAATGTAGGGCGCGCGGCAGTCGTCATTATGTTGTATACTGTAGTTGGTACTGACTTCGATCGGCTAAGGGTAATCAGCCATTTTCTAGATCCAAGCTGTAAGCCACGCCTTTTGTGGGTGCCGTTGAGATCAATATTCGGCGGCCGCGATAATTGCTCGAGTTGTCCATGTGTGGATCAGTACGTACAATAGTAGGCATCGGCCAACACAGAGATTCGCTATGATTTGCTCATTTGTATTCTTGATTCTATGCTTTGGTGCGCTCTCGGGTACGGGAACTGGACAGAGTTGTCAGAATTCGAGAAACTTTTTCGACGGAATTTTAGAGTCCAGCGTCTTAGAAGATACACCCACAGCGAATGTCGGAGGTGAGAGAATTCAGTACATGCTCAGGTGTGTTCTTGATTCCATTCTTATTCCGCTGACAGATGGAGTATGCGGTTTGTCGACCACCTGTTGTTCCTCAAGGGCGATAGCGCAGCTGAAAGAGAGAGCCGCCGCTGATCTGAAGACCGCCCTGAGGAGTCGAAGGGAATCAGCGACAACGTCATGTCCTGCAGATAAGCTAAAAAGTACGCACAATCATAGAACTATGGTACTGTGTACGTCAAGGTGTATGAAACGGGAAATGGAAGCTACTTTGCCCCCACACCGTGATTGCGAATTTGGTCCGTGTAGCCGATTGTCGGCAATTCGACACAACGGGAGCACAGTGAGGTTGGGTACGGTTCGGGATAGATAAAAACGGCAGATTTCTCTAATTCGATGTTCATCAAGGTCATAGATAATGTTATCCGTACTACTGACTGGCGATACGAAAGAGCTGTGAATAACACGCTAGTAGTCCTTCAGTCTGGCCTGCTAGACCTGCCATATAAAATGGACACCTAAAAAGCTGTGACTCATTTCCTGTGTTATAATATCGAACCATAGACACTACAATGCACACAAATACACAAGCACTATGGTCCAGTGGTTAGTATTAGATTGATTGAGTTGCCTGTCACCAATATAAAAACCATTAATTACATTCATGGTCTCAAATTAGCCTGTTACTAGTATCATCTATCTTGTTACATGGAAGATGATATGTACAATAGACTGCACGACTCTCGCTGTTTTGCATTTATCCATTCTATCTGTATAATCTCCATGGCTCTGTAGTGGGAGGGAATGGGACATGTGTCCAGTTGTCAAACACATAGGGTGTTTTCACATAATATTATGCCAGTCAGCAATACCACCTGTCTAGCACAAAGTGTTGTGGTGAAACTCAGCCAAAATCCACCTCCACCCCTCCACATTGGTGTTGTAGATCTTCGTGGAACATGCTGTATGCTCAAATGAAGAAAACAGTCCCCATGATATGAGCTATAGTTAATCCAAAAGAGTGACTAAATGAACTAATGCAGTATGAAATGCTGTCTTGAACATTGACCACAGTCGGCGCACTGGTAACATTTCTACACTCGTAGAGGATGCAATTGGTACAGCAACAGTCCCCACAGCTTTGCTGAGCTGAGAAGGAAAATGAGTGTTTTGTGGGAACAATACAGGATATAAATTACTTAGCACCATCTCAACCTATGACTTTCATTAACCTCTCTACAGAGACAGTCTAGCATACCGGACCACATCTGAAGTAATAATTGTCTTAGTATCAAATTTGTCTAATGTCGGGGAGATATATCGAAAGGATTGAAATGTATATGTACATAATATTATATATAATATACAATTACATACTTTGCATCTTATGCATTTGGTAAGCCGAATGTGTACATATGTACGTGGGACCGTAACACTCACTGATGTAATTAGGTGAATACCATTGAATGTGTATGTATGTACGAAGCTTCACATTAAGCATCCTTGAATTATATGTGTTCATTTCATTGTTCTATTACCACAGACACCACTAAGAGCTTCCTTGCTGAGCAGAAGAATGTCATTGAGAATCAAGTGCAATTATACTTCAGACACTACTACTCCAATGACTTGAAGGGACTATTCGATGAAATGGTGGATACAGCCGGTGAATATATGCTCAAAGAAAGAGAATTGTGTGGTCTTCAAACTCTTATTACTGATTCAGCATCCAATATTTTCAAGAAGCTTCTCAAGCTAATCTACAACAATGTCCCGAACACCCCAGAATTCGATAAATGCTGCAAGCATGTTTATCTCACCTCAGCCAACACTACCCTTCAACGTTTACGTTTCAACTTGGAATCCCCTTTAATCAGGATTGCACACATTGTAGAATTCAGTGAGGTTTTTTCTGAGTACATCAATGCGGTAGATTCTGAACCATTACCCAACAGCTGTGTTGATGCATCGACTAGTTTGAAGTTTTGCGATGGATGTTCAGGTAAATATTCCGATCGCAGCTCAAGAACGCAATGTCTCAACAACTGCAAGGCTGCAATGAGTTTGTGCCTCAATCCGTACAAGGCAATGGAAAAAGTGGCTGCCAACTGGATCGATAACAAAGATGAAATTATTAATACCCTGGGTGTGTTTGAAGCAAACCGTATGTTTTCTGAGACTCCACTAAGTATGCTCTCGACACCTACAATGCAAAGTATCTTCTATCCATCATCCCCGACAATTGCACAGGTGAGTATTGAATTATTGTAGATGTGCAACTGTCACGAAAGTACTTTTATGCATATACGTACGTACCATATTTTATACTTTTATATACGTATAAAAATCAATCAAAACAAGTAAGTATCATTGTACAGCAGTTATATTTATTTTGACGATCCTTCCTTCAGTTGAATTCCCAGTGTGGCTCTCGGATGACACGACGTACCCTAGCAACAGGAACCCAACCCCCCATCAATCCATTCCCATCAACCGTCGACTTAACCCAAGCTGCTAAGGATGAAGTAAATTGCATCACAAGTCAGATTAACAGTGTCTACTTCCCATCAACGGTGTCTGAGCTCTGTAGGAATGCCACTAGTGTCGGGTGTGGTGATGAGTCAGAAAGGTTGGTATATCCCTTAGAATTTTCTGTGATGCACATACATACATGCACATGGTAACATTAAGCGATACATTTTGTATCTCTTGTGTTCAAATGATAGCCAAATATGTACGTATGTAAATTATACATAATATTTATCATAATTTCAATGATTGTGATTAATTACACTATGACAAGTTTGTTTGAAAGATTTGGATTTTGTAATTCAAACATTGTGTTGTTGTGTCATTACTCTCCTCTATCTTGACCTCTTGACAGGGTGGAGCCAAAACTACTATCACCTAGTCTAGGAAAGATGGTGGATGAGTTGATTCTACAAAGCAAATTTGTTTTGCAGGTCAGTTTTGCTTGTACAGGACAATGCCCTGATGTTCGGGACTACTGCTGGGTGAATGACTTGAAGGTCAACAAAACGCCAACAGCTGCACCAGAGACACCAAAACCTACAACAGCCATCCCAACTGTGCCGTCTACATCCAGTGAATCAGTGGCTGATACAACTTCCTTGCCCGAACCATCAACAACCTCAACTATGTCAAGTTCACGTGTTTCATCAGTAAAAATCTCAGCTGTTTCTTCAATCACATTAAGAGTAACAACATCAGCTGTTCCTTCTTCCTTCACCTCAACAAGAATAACAACATCAGCTGTTCCTTCTTCCTCCACCTCAACAAGAATAACCACATCAGCTGTCCCTTCTTCCTCCACCACAACAAGAATAACCACATCAGCTGTCCCTTCTTCCTCCACCTCAACAAGAATAATTGCACCAGCTGTTCCTTCTTCCTCCACCTCAACAAGAATAACCACATCAGCTGTCCCTTCTTCCTCCACCTCAACAAGAATAACCACATCAGCTGTTCCTTCTTCCTCCACCTCAACAAGAATAACTACATCAGCTGTTCTTCCTTCCAGTTTCTCGTCACAAACAGCCACAACTACTTCGTCGGTCGCTTTATCCTCTTCAGTCTCAGGAGTAGCAGGTGATTTAGCATTGCTGTTAATGTCACAGGTTTATTCCTAGTATTCCTTGTCGTATGTGCTCCTTCCAACACTGAACATTTTCAATTTAAATTTGTCCAACTTGGAACTTATAAAATTTGTTTCATTTGTTCATGTACATACATACATACACAATGTATGGAATGTGTGTGATCATGTACCTGTTTTATTTCTCACTAGAATCAACTTCCATGGTAACCTCACCAAAACCGACTATGTTGCCCACAACTGGCTCCATTGAACTGACTCAAAGACCTTGGACTGATGTCAGGGTTGACGACATCACTGAAACTGACACCATAACTGGTCCAACCAGTGACACCATTTTATCTCAAGCTTCCACACTCTTGATCCTTGTTCTCATCACAATCACAGTGGCTTTTCACCTCATTCAATAACCATTGTACAGCTGTATAGACACTTAATTATGCATGATTGTACAGACTACGTATGATCATGCAACTATCGTTCCACACATATTCTCAGAGTATGTATCTGTAACATTTATCAACTTCATATGTATAAGTATTATCATTATCTGTAATTACTTCCCTGACTTTATGTCAAGATTATTTTATGCTATGTGTGCATACGTATATGGTATATAATTTAATATTAAGTTAATAATAATACCTGATTTTAAAATATAATTACTGCGAATTAATTGAGATGCTTTGCTACAAAGTACGTATATACATTGTGGCTATTTGGGCAATGATGGGAGGA
>OZ026567.1:2437929-2500429 GCA_964020155.1 Chondrilla cf. caribensis
ATATGGACAAGATAGTGGGCAAACGACATCAATACCTACTTTGGCAGTGAATGATGATTGTAACACACTCTATGTTATCGCATTAGTACCTATACATGGGTATATACACCTACATGGCCATGGTTGGATTCACATGGGTAGTATTAATAGTATTAATTAATAGTGGTAAGGGGATTCGTGCCCATTTAAAGTAAATTCTAATCAATCTACCACAATCTGTTTTTGAAAGATATGGCAATTGAGGGATTTAAATTTGGCATATCAACTGAATATTTATTACTGATTTTATTATTATACTGGTAGAGGTATTACAGTAGATAATTATAAATTATATTAAATTATAAAATATGATTAATTATTTGTTCACAGAATGGGATTTTGTTATTATTACTCTTGAAATTTACGAATTTTTCATTTAGCGTTTAATCACTTCATAATTCTATCATTTTACTTTTATTATAATATGTGCTTGTACTGTCATTACTGGGTACCTTGAAAAGTAGCCTATGGCTAAAGGTCTCCCCAGTCAAAATAAGATTAACATAACATAACATAAAAGGTATAGGGGATACAGTGATAGCAGATTAACAAGAATTACCTGTAGCCAGGATCACAATTGTCCACTGTATTAGGGAGTGTTGAGGTAGAGTTCCATTGGTTTGGAGCTCTCAACTGCAACATTGCTGAGGAAGGATTAATTTGATTTTGTAATTTTGAATAGTCAATGGGGATTAGATCATGACATCAAGTGTACTTTACTCGTAACCAGGCAATTGAAAAGGTTCATGATCCGGAACATCTTCAAAGACTAATTACAGGATAGGAACATTTGCTAGTAATTATTGGTGGTAATTGTGTCAAAGAGGTTTACATTCCAACAGAAGAACCATTCATGAACAGTGAATCATGCTTATGTGTACTTATGTATACAGTGAAATTTTGTTGACCATCATCTATTTGTCTGCTAACCCCTTTTATCTGCCATCATTACAGTACTAGTGTACGAATTCATTAGTGTACATGTTAGTGATGTGGATAATGTGCTACATCTTCCTTCATGAATTGTGATGGATTGATGAGAATTCACTGTATACTGATAACATATGATCAGGGTGTATATAAACTGAAAATAAGATGTGTTATGAATCCAATATACACTTTTATGTGTATGTGATATATAAAACAAATCACTCTGAGCCACTACCATTTAGATAATATACATATATCCACCCCATATGACCATGTGTTTGAAGAGCTATAAGTCACTGTTTGTTCTATATGCAATTCACAAGGTCTATTAAAAGTTTTGTAAATGGTAAAATTACTTATAATGCCTTACTAGAGAATGGCTCCACCAAATAACCCATCAAACTATAGCTGCCACTTTTACATAAGGGCATAGATGATAATTCTATATGAATGTCTGTTACACTTGATAGTCCATGATGCGTCACTGCAGTAGCCTATCACAAGGTTTTGAATGAAGATATCCTTTTTGTGCATCAACCATTACAACTGCTATAGTCGCACTAACCAATCATTTCATATTTTTAAAACTACACCAGTACTAGCACTTGATTTGCTGGCACAATTGTCACATTCAATGTATTTACATTGAATAATGCTAAGGTCCATTCCTATAAAGTTACAAATGTACGCACCAGTGACCATTCCTAGCCTGTATGCACCAGTGACCATTCCTAGCCTGTATGCACCAGTGACCATTCCTAGCCGTAAGCACCAGTGACCATTCCTAGCCTGTATGCACCAGTGACCATTCCTAGCCTGTATGCACCAGTGACCATTCCTAGCCTGTATGCACCAGTGACCATTCCTAGCCTGTATGCACCAGTGACCATTCCTAGCCTGTATGCACCAGTGACCATTCCTAGCCTGTATGCACCAGTGACCATTCCTAGCCTGTATGCACCAGTGACCATTCCTAGCCTGTATGCACCAGTGACCATTCCTAGCCTGTATGCACCAGTGACCATTTCCAGCCGTAAGCACCAGTGACTAGTCCTAGCCTGTATGCACCAGTGACCATTTCCAGCCTGTACACACCAGTGACTAGTCCTAGCCATGTATCCAATTCCATCAATTGATGTTGTCTGTGTTGTAATGCTAATGTTTTCAGAATGTCACTCATGCATACGTAGATAAACTTCATAAGTGCTAATTTACTACTATTGGATGTAGGTATGTGTGTAGTAATGAAGGTTGATTGCCAGCTGAACTTCAACAATCTAAACAAAATACTGTACAACCCTACTATATTATAATATACTGGTTTTGAATGCAGTTTAGAAACTCACTTAACTGTGACATTGAAATTCTATTCGATCATACTTTAAATATCTGAAAACTTATATATAACTGGATATCATTGCTGCCTTCACTTGGTCTCTACCTCTTGTACACTATGTCAACCAATACTGATGGTAAGTACCTCTGATAATAATACAGATTTAGCAAGTTTAACTGTATATACGATAAAGAAGTGATTTTGACACAAGGATGAGGAGGATTATGATTAGAAATGAAAAGAGACAATTTGTTATGTTGTGCTGTGTTCATTTCATTATTTTATTACCACAGACACCATTAGAAGCTTCCTTGCTGATCAGAAGAAAGTCATTGAGTCTCAAGTGCAAGCTTTCTATTCACAACACTACTCTAACGACTTAAAGGGACTATTCGATGAAATGGTGGATACAGCCGGTGAATATATGCTCAAAGAAAGAGAATTGTGTGGTCTTCAAACTCTCATTACTGATTCAGCATCCAATATTTTCAAGAAGCTTCTCAAGCTAATCTACAACAATGTCCCGAACACCCCAGAATTCGATAAATGCTGTAAGCATGTTTATCTCACCTCAGCCAACAGTACCCTTCAACGTTTACGTTTCAACTTGGAATCCCCATTAATCCGTATTGCACACATTGTAGAATTCAGTGAGGTTCTTTCTGAGTACATCAATGCAGTAGATTCTGAACCATTACCCAACAGCTGTGTCGATGCATCGACTAGTTTGAGGTTTTGTGATGGCTGCTCAGGTAACTATTCCGATCGCAGCTCAAGAACGCAATGTCTCAACAACTGCAAGGCTGCAATGAGTTTGTGCCTCAATCCGTACAAGGCAATGGAAAAAGCGGCTGCCAACTGGATTGATAACAAAGACGAAATTATTAATACCCTGGGTGTGTTTGAAGCAAACCGTATGTTTTCTGAGACTCCACTAAGTATGCTCCAGACAATGCAAAGTATCTTCTACCCATCATCCCCGACAATTGTACAGGTGAGTATTGAATTATTGTAGATGTGCAACTGTCACGAAAGTACTTTTATGCATATACCATACTTTATACTTTTATATACGTATAAAAATCAATCAAAACAAGTAAGTATCATTGTATAGCAGTTATATTTATTTTGACGATCATTCCTTCAGTTGAATTCCCAGTGTGGCTCCCAGATGACACGACGTACCCTAGCAACAAGCACCTCACCCCCCATCAATCCATTCCAACCAACCGTCGACTTAACCCAAGCTGCTAAGGATGAAGTGAATTGCATCACAAGTCAGATTAACAGTCTCTACTTCCCATCAACGGTGTCTGAGCTCTGTGGGAATGCCACTAGTGTCGGGTGTGATGATGAGTCAGAAAGGTTGGTATATCCCTTAGAATTTTCTGTGATGCACATACATACACGCACATGGTAACATTAAGCGATACATTTTGTATCTCTTGTGTTCAAATGATAGCCAAATATGTACGTATGTAAATTATACATAATATTAATCATAATTTCAATGATTGTGATTAATTGCACTATGACAAGTTTGTTTGAAAGATTTGGATTTTGGAATTCGAACATTGTGTTGTTATGTCATTACTCTCCTCTATCTTAACCTCTTGACAGGGTGGAGCCAAAACTACTATCACCTAGTCTAGGAGAGATGGTGGATGAGTTGATTCTACAAAGCAAATTTGTTTTGCAGGTCAGTTTTGCTTGTACAGGACAATGCCCTGATGTTCAGGACTACTGCTGGGTGAATGACTTGAAGGTCAACAAAACGCCAACAGCTGCACCAGAGACACCAAAACCTACAACAGCCATCCCAACTGTGCCGTCTACATCCAGTGAATCAGTGGCTGATGCAACTTCCTTGCCCGAACCATCAGCAACCTCAACTACGTCAAGTTCACGTGTTTCATCAGTAAAAATCTCAGCTGTTTTTTCCATCACATCAAGAATAGCCACATCAGCTGTTCCTTCTTCCTTCACCTCAACAAGTATAACCACATCAGCTGCTCCTTCTTCCTCCACCTCAACAAGAATAATCAAATCAGCTGTTCCTTCTTCCTCCACCTCAACAAGAATAACTACATCAGCTGTTCTTCCTTCTAGTTCCTCGTCAGAAACAGCCACAACTACTTCGTCAATCACTTTATCCTCTTCAGTCTCAATAATAGCAGGTGATTTAGCATTGCTGTTTATGAGTATGTTCATCTTCAATGTTGCAGTTGAACCTTGTAATCCAAGCATTGTACTTTTTCCTTCCGTAGATGTTTAACTATCGAAATTTATTAGTTTGTCCGTATACATCATGTACAGTTTGTACATGTTTTGTGACAATGTACGTATTCATTTGCTTTTATATTAGAATCAACTTCCATGGTAACCTCACCAAAGCCGACTATGTTGCCCACAACTGGCTCCATTGAACTGACTCAAAGACCTTGGACTGATGTCAGGGTTGACGACATCACTGAAACTGATACCATAACTGGTCCAACCAGTGACACCATTTTATCTCAAGCTTCCACACTCTTGGTCCTTGTTCTCATCATGATCACAGTGTCCTTTCACCTCATTCAATAACAATAGCGAACTTACCAACATGTGCATAATAATGTGTACAGATCAATGGAGCATTAAGTTTATTGAGGTTGGTATACATACGTTAATTTACGCCCATCCTTAGAGGATGTATTATCTTCAGATGTAGTATTATTATCACTATTCATATGCATCTGACATCCATGCATTATTCCTTCACTAACTATACCGTGTGTGTACTTATTATAACCACATCCATCACTAATTATTATAATATTCTACTGGTATTGCAATAATCATTCATGTGCACATGATCTCAATATATTATATAAAACTATAATGTAATAATCAAACCACATGAAGATACGTACACCATTATAATTTATTGTTGCATACATGGGTTAGATTTATTATACTCGCACATATAGTCTCGTGTAGTCAAGACCCGCTAGTCTCATGTCGCCTGGACCCGCTTCTCGCGCCTCCATTTTTATAATTATGAGGTCAGACTGTATGACGTCATAATTATAAAAGTGGAGGTGAGATCGAAGCAGGTCTGGGTTACGCGAGACTAACTTGCACAATCACTGGTTAGTCTATATTAGTATATATTAATATGATATTTAAAATACAGTGTACACATGTATTATCATAACGGTGCCATATGTATGCACCGAAGATTGACTGAATCACATGCAGCTAGTCACCTTGGGGTAAGAACAATGGCTGTGTTTCCTCTATAATATAATGTATAGCACTTTACATTTAACACACATATATACCATTATGTCATGCAGAAGCGATAATAATAATAACAATTATTATCCATAACAAAGCAAACTCAGTTACCAGTTTGGTTCTGTTGATAGACTAAATAATAATTATCAGGTGATGTGTACAGTCCAAAATTCAATTTTTGCATTCATTTCCATGCAACTCCAAGTAAATCTTTGTTGCACAAGCAGTTACATGCAGATGAGTAAACACAGCGGCAGAGTGCTCAGCCAACAAAATCAAGGTAGTTACTCACAAGATCTTATTGCCGAGAAATACCATAAATGTGAGTTAACTTTTTGTGTTACAGTAAAGCAAAATGGAATATAATAATATACGAAAATTCATAGATACAATATACTTGCATGATTAAATTTGCTACTACATAACATACATACATACAAGGCTACATGTCCAATCAGCTGTTCGATGCAGCTAAACCAGAGAGTATACATGCAAAGTTGATAAGACATACACATAATCCAGTACATTATGACTCTGTTTGAGTGAGGAAAGTGCTTGAGGATTGTACTGAAACTTTCCCCGTACTTCTTTGCCTTCTGGAGGACTCTTTCCTGAGATGGATTTTGTCCATAAAAAAGACTTTTTTCCAGCCCAGGTCTGTAGCCACGGCGACAATATCTGCACTTGGTGCATTATTATGCACTTTGTAGATGGTCTGCCAGAAACGATCCGAGTTGCAAACACTGTGCAAGTACTTGTTCACCTTCGAAAAGTGATGGATGGAAGCTAAATCCAAGTGAGAAGCCACTAAAAAGAGCATTTTCTCCGGTAATCTACTGAAGAAGTCATCATATCCGCCAATGAGACGAAGCACTCGTTGGAGCGTTTCAGTACCTAGCACACGTTCGATTTCATCTTGCAGAGATTTATCGAAATTAAATTCATCTATAGTCACTGAGTTCTCAGTAGGCGTAGAAGCTGTACCTTTTCTGTTCAGATTGCGCACACTAATTCTCCATCTTCGCCATATCAAGCCCCGCTCAGTTACAATAAGTTGACAAAAGTCTTTGGACGGTGCTGGATCTTGTCCTGTCTCCTCTGCTAACTTCCGGGCAGACAAAATTTCCTTCTTTTTAGCCAAGGCTTTCTTAACTTGTTCAGAAACGTCTACTTTGGAAGCCATTTTCCAGTAAAGCAGACCAATTAGTTACCAAGACAACGTCTTTTTATACTGTACGGCTGTACGCACATCCGCAGATACTATGATTAGATATGAAATACAGTACAGTGGAACCTCTCTATTACAAACCTCTGAAATGTGGAAACCTCTATAATAAGGACACCATTCTGTGTCCCAGTGTAGTACTGTAGTGTATTGAGTGACCTCTGAATTGAGGAAACCTCTGTAATAAGGACTAAAATCAAGGTCCCAAAGTGTCCATAATAGAGAGGTTCCACTGTATTACATGGACTAACGACACTACCCTGTTCTAGAGACCTCAGGTATAATATTATAGATAGATCCACATACTGCATACATACAATATGTAAATAATGTACATACACATATTGCATAACAGGTTGAACAAAATTCATCATTCACAATAATTATTGAGTTAGAAATTTGGCATAGCTAGCAAAGTTCTTGTAGTGAAATTGTGTGCAGGTTTCCATCCACCAAATCTCCCTATGTAACAAGACAAAAAGCCAAGCAATTTGAATGTTAACAGTTCAACCTCTCTAATCCAAAATCCTCTATAATCTGAGTCACAGTGATCATTGCAAGTACAGTATTCAATAATCTACCATCCTATTCAATAAGATGATGATCTGTGTCTCCAAAGATTGCACATAAAAAATGTTCCACTGTACATACACGCACATGTGATGTGATTTTTGATCACATCATTCCATAGTAGACTAGTATGAGGTAGCAGTCTACAGATCAAGAGACTGGTGTGAGGTATTCAACTATGCAAAAATTAACTACAGCCCTATGTAGAAACATCAGAAAAAAATTCAATTTATCAAGGTTTAGAAGTTCTTTCCACCTTTCAAATGAATCTACTAGCTTCATTTCCTTCTGTTCTATGGAGTCAATCACAATTTTTCTTTTCCTCATTATAAACCAAATAATTTAATTATTTTGTACGTACTACGGTGGTGAACATGATATAGTCATTTGGATAAGAATGTATTTACAACATTTTCCCTTTGTGTGCTCATGATGGCAGCAATACACTGCATATACACAACAGAATGAGAGAGCTCATGTATCACACTTACGTGCATTAAGTATTCAGCAATGTAATCTGGTTTGTAACACTGTAGTCCAACTTCCATCCACTTTTTAACATTAATCTAGCAAAACCAGACTAAAAATCAACAAGGGATCAGGAAAATACACTTACCCATGCGCACACACACACCTTATCAATATTCAACTTATCCCACTTGTTTAGATCCACAAAAGCATGCATGGCTTCAGAATACCTTGCAAATGGTGCCCTAACCCCCAGCACCTCTGCACCGCCAGCTTCCAATAGTCTTTTCATTCCTGCCAAACGATTATTATCCACAGCTAGAATGATCTAACAATGGAAAGCACACACAGCACACTTTAGTCAACATCATCTGCAGTCAATGAAGATATGCATGTCTAAGGCCCACCTTCCATCCATTGAAGGCACCGGCTTTAGGACCCAGTACCTATTGAATAGATTGATATTACAAGAGAGTGTAGAATTATTGGCAGTACACATGTTCCCAGTACATCAACATTTTCAAAAATATGCAATAGCTGAAGTACCTCTAGTAGGACTACATGTGGCTGTATACAGATACATTGGCCTGATTGTTTACAAGGGTAAATCCTGAGTTAAGAGTCAGGCTGAAGTGTCTGTATCCACTACTACTGGGAATCAGCTGAAATTTTCAAATCGTATATCAGTGTATAATATCCAATTGGTTAATCACTTAATCACCGGGAATAATACGTGAGCATGAATGGAAACCACTCCCACTTTATTAGACTGAGTAATCATCCAATACACATGATGTGGAGTATTTATAATACCAGAGCAGTTGCAGGGATTCCAACTCGCACATTTCACCCCAGATAAATCTCCAGTGTAACCTGTTCAAATACTTTGATAATTTCAGAATTAAATCTACTAGAAACCAACAGAAGAGCACCAAGGTGTCAGGGACTAGCAATAACTAATATGGTCTACTGATAAGGGAAAAAGGATTGGAAATTAGAATCAGGACCCCTAAGACTGTAGAGTTGGGAAGAAAGTTAAACATACTGACTTTCGAGGTTGATACATATTCCCCGTGGTAAAGATTTACCAAGATAACTGAATGTACTGTATACGCACATACGTATATGCATCCATAACACTGGACACACCTTCCGTTTCTCCATCAACTCAAGTCTCCATTTCTTGGCAGCTTCCTCCAGAGCTGTAGGTTGTTTTCCAGACACAACAGTGCCCCATTCGTGAGGCCATTCCTGCAATGTATTGGTTGGCACCACATAACTTGTGAACAACAATCCCTCATGATGCCACACTCCAATCATGGCTGCACAATATGTTTCTTTGCATTTGCAATCACAAAACATACATAAAAATGATATGCAGTTGACAAAGATGAAAAACAGTGGAATTTGTATAGTATAATATACATACGTATGCACACATAGTGGATAGGATTTCTCATGTATACCAAGAGGCCACTAGCTCTGAAGGCTACTGCTAAGACACTCAGTGACATACGTACATCATACAATAATCATAGACAGTGATACAAATTGACATCTGTTTACTGATGACAGATAGAGTAATTCAATTAGATTACTGAGGATAAGAGGTTCGAATAGTTTGACAGATGGCTGTCTGATCTTCTCTTCAACTTCAATTTTTCCTTCTTGATGGTGGAAGGGTCAAAGAAAAACTGCCAGACTTGGATTTGAAAACGGCACCAATCCCTGGCAGGGCCCAGTACGGACTACCTCAGCCAACATCCCCACCCCCTACCTGCATATACACTACGTATGTAGGTATACGTATCCACTTACATCAACAAACTTCCCTGCTTCCCTGCAAGCTTCAATGTATGACACATGTAGGACCCACTTCCCAGCTGCCAGAGAGGACAGGTACTTCTCATTCCTACTTGCTTTGCCCACTATCACGTGGGTACAGGAAGGGTTGAAATACTGAGCATCCACAACATGTCCACCTAGCTCCGACACTAGAGAACCATAATTGACACGCGTCTACAAAGCAGAATCAAAGCAATCAAATCACTACACATACCTTAATATTATTTAATATTCACAAGTAATAATTTAAGCTACTTAGTGTTGTGAAATCAGGACCTGTTAATCCATGCATCTTTTTCATAAACCACGTGTCCACTATAGTGGATGGCATGTGTGTTTCAAATAGTTTGAATATGTATGCCTTACAAATTCGTAGGCCTCAGAATTCACACTTAATACACTGTAGCACCCACTAATAATACCCGTTATTCACACAGTACATGCCATTGTTATGTAGTTCTCAAATAGCACATACGTACAGTGCACGTCAACCTCTGGGGACACTAACAAGAATTGTATTCAACAGAAATATTACAAAAAGAGAAAATTGGGACAAACATACGTATTCTTCGATTTATCCTGAAATTAGAGCCACATGACTAGGCTGTAAACACAAGCCAAATTCAAGAAAATTACCAAAATAGATATACATACATACATACATATTACGTATATGTATATGTACATATGCTAAAAATCTACAGACAAACATTCATACGTACCTCAGTAGGGATAGACGAAAACATAAATTTCTTTTGTGGTGGTCTGGTTCGCGGCTGGAGGACAACATTGACATCCTGATCCTTCAATGCACCAAACACAATACACTGCACACCACACACAAAGCTCACCCCTGATACTTGGTCATGGTCATCATACAGAACCTGACAGGAGCTATTCTTAGTGGAGTCCCCCTTAGTCACAATAGGAACGACTAGAGTTGAAGAGCTGGGCTTCAAATTTTCGTCCTGCATGTTCTCTTCAATGGGGTGGTCAACACTGGGAACTTCCATTTCTGCGTGCTCATCATAATGATCATAAGCTCTAAAACAATAGACATGAGTTATGAAATGAAGTAACGAATTATGCAGCAAAAGCTCCAAGCTCACTCAGCATTCCTTATCATGGCCATTATTTGCTCTTGGCCTGTTCTGAATTTGAATGAAATTGGTACAGATGATTGTACAGAAAACACAGCCTTTATCATGGCACATACGTACTTTGCCATTGGGTTTTCATAAGTAACTGTCTGGGAACTTGTTTCCCATCTCACACCACTATCCAGAGAATTAGAGTCCTCATCAGATCCGCTAATCTTACGTCTCTTATTGGAGCTATTCGTCATCAAAGTACGCCCCTGAGCTCTTCGAGACTGAAGTGTAAAATACACACTCAACATGCAAGCCTGTGTGACATGCTAGCAACACGTGACTTACCGGTCCACTCACTCGGTCACTAGGTCCTAAAGCAAGTCAAAGAAGAAATTTAATACATACGTTAACACAGGTACATACGTACATGTGGAGCTATGTGAACACAGGTATTGGTGGAGAAAAACAGTGACATAAAGATTAACATGAATATAAGTGAACAAAGGAGAACACAGAGGAGCACAGGTACGCACTGCTAATCACTGGTACAGCTTCAAATCAGTCTCAAGTACATCGCATGGAGAGACACCAGCCCATAGTTTCAACCATAGCTCTAAGTACGCATATAATATTATACACACCATTGTCACACACTAACCCACACAATGAAGTACAAACTACGGTCTCATAACTATGTACGTACATACAGGCAAATTAATATTGGGCCAGGTAAACACAGGTGAACTTGGGTGAAACCTGGTGACCACAGTTGGACACAGGCTGAAGAAATTCCAGTAAACACAGGTAGAGGAGAACATTATTATGTACATACGTAGATGGGTTTTAGGTGAATGAAGGCAAACATCATTGAATACAATGGAATATCAGTAAGCACAGGGTGAACACATGAACATTAGTCAGTACAGGTGCACAAGCTAACAAAGGTGAACAAAGTAAACTAATAAAATGGAGATTTACAAGAGGTGACCTCTGTTTTGTGGTGGACAAGCAAACACATTCTCATCATATGTTCTGGTCCAAACCTTGTATGCGGCTCCTACTTCTTTTCTTTGAGGTTTGCCATTGCTTATTCAGTTCCTCAACCTGTTCTTGGAAGTACTCTCTCTCCTGTAAGGTATTACTCTCAATCACTCCTTCAAAGTCATCCATGTCTGCAGTTCTCTCATCATCAACTTTGGAAGATTTGCACTCATCAGTTAACATAACATCAATTTCAATTTTGGCAGTACTTTGAGACTGGTTCTCAGCTCTTGGAGACTTCTCCAGCATTGATTCAGACAATATCTTCACAGGCAATGTACTCTATTTTTCATACATAAACACACGTATAAAGTTTCACATAAAATCACATACAGTTTGTACATATTCCTTATCAACCTCTACATACAGTACTATATGGTGAGGAGTGCAGGAGTGGATCCACTGAAGCATTCAGTTTAGCAATTTAGGTACGTTCTAATGTACAGATATATCTCCTCAATGATTGGGTGGAGAAATAACATTTAGGGCACCCATGTCTGCTTAACATGTAAAAAACTGACAGTTGTGTGTAGGAGGTCACAAAGCGATATCAAAACTTGGGAGTATTTGCGTGACATTGATACATAACTTATGTGGTATTCTCTGAGATCTAAGAATTCCAATGCTAACTAAAAGCTTCCCGCTTTCTGGCAACTGTCACATCACAGTAGAAACTAGCTGGTTACTCATCAGACCACTTCTATAGTGGTTTTACAATGTCTTTTACATCACAAACCTTTACAAAACTGGGAATTGCATATGCTACATGCAATTATGCATACATATTTGAGTACAGAATAAGATAACACCAAAATACGGCATGAATAAACATTGAGAGATAAGTATTTTGAAACATTCTTCAATTACCAATGTCTTCCGAGGTTTGTATGTATATGGGAATTGGTCCTCATTGAGTCTTCTTTGAGTCTCTGAACACTACAAGATGGTAATATAGTGCCAATACTACATTGAACATAATATCATGGTGATGATGATTAACAAAGAGTAAACAATGCATGAACTATATGTATAACATTATACTGGTTCAAATTCTTGATTAAAAGCGTCTCATAGACACCTCATAAAATAGTAGGATTCACAAAACTTAGGGAGAATACAGTACGTATGATGTGTTGGGTGAGACCTGCTAATGAAGAGGAGGCAAATTACACACTTACATGATACCTCTGACAGAATATCTAACTAGGAGTCTGGCAAGCCAATCACTGCAATTCGACACAACACATGAACATGAACACTAACACTATATATCCAGTGTGGAGAGACACCAAAACAATTTTTTCCTTTGATCGATTTCAATTCTTTCACTTTTGATATGCTCCCTCTCTTCCCTTGATAAATGTAGTGAGTGCAAGTGGCATCAAAAGTCCACTTATAACTACCACCAAGATCAGTGACAAGTGTGTGAAGCTCCGCTAAGAAAAGCAAGTACAGTAGGAATGCATACATTAGACCATTAATGCATATCAAAAATACCCTTGTAACACATAAAGGTTTGTGATGTAACAATGTATACTTACATGCATGTACATATATGTATAAACATACCCATGTAAATCATACATAATATACATACCATATGTACTGTGTGACAATCTACAAACCTTGTTTCTTTACCAGTGTCTTATTCACAAACACAACAACATCCTTGAAAGGCCTGCTGATAGCCTTAGTGGGAACAATTTGATCCTCATCGTTAGGTTTGATGTTTGCTAAAGCTTCAGTAAACAAGTTACCTAGTTGCTAAAAGAAACAATCTCATATAACAATAGCTACCAGCTTATTCTCATAGTGGTAGTGTGGCATAATATTGTACAGGATTTGAACAGGTCTTGCCTTTTCAGTTTGTACATTGTTGATTGTGTGATTGTCACACTGACCAATCAAAGTGCTAGTGTTACCATCACACGACCAACCATTAACACAATGAAAATTGCGAGATCCATTCAAACCCAGTACTGCACATATACAACATGTACAATATAGACTTGTGTACCAACAACCATCCATCCATCCATCCATACATACATACATAGCAATTGGTAGTTTGAAAACATAAATATACACATCCTATGTAATGTGTGGGCATGTACATTTGGAGAAAAAAATGGAGGCTATTTCTCAAGTACGTAAAACGTAGCCACGACCATCTCTATAATATATT
The DNA here is from genome assembly GCA_964020155.1 of Chondrilla cf. caribensis. Lineage (NCBI taxonomy): Eukaryota > Metazoa > Porifera > Demospongiae > Chondrillida > Chondrillidae > Chondrilla > Chondrilla cf. caribensis. The sequence goes on from OZ026567.1 coordinate 2,451,939, forward strand.
ATCCCTACTACAAACACATTACATACCAGATCATGTGCTATAATGAACCACAGCACTGCAATGTACATACGTAGCTGTTAACATTACTTACAACAGTTGACATTAGACAACTGTAATAGAAAAGAATTATTACTACAATAATATTATGGCCATAATTCACAAACTCTCCCTCACCTGAGTGCTCACTTGATCTTGTGAATGTGTTGTGGCTTTTGTTGTTTGCAAGGCATGCATAGCACCCTACAGCAGAAATAAACACCCATTAAAGTTGATTCATTCCAAGCTCATCAGGATAGTAACTCCACAAGGCTGTAGCTAATATACAGTACATAGTACACAGTGCCATCAAGCTGGAGCCTTGTAACAACAAACTGCTTACAACAGTAGTCCTGGACACGTGTACATATCCTTGCCAGAGGGATACCAACACAGCACCAAGGCATTACATGTCAAAGTTCATGTACCACAAAATTCCAGTACTTAAAAGTCTTCATTAACACTTTTGTTTACTGTGACTGTAGCCAACATACGTACTGTGGTGCTCAGACTTGGTTGTAAAGTTCTGAAGGGAGTAATAACATCCACTGTCTTTTCAGCCACATCGTCTGTATTGCACTGTTGAGATTGCGTGATACACACAGAATGAGTGTTCTCGGGAACCTTACATCCAGACGTTGCACAAGAAAACAACCACCTGTAAGAAGCAAGAATAATTGTCCATTGCATTAATCACTATGGACACATACGTACATTCCGTATATACGAATGTGCATACATACGTATGATCCACTAAATACGTAAGTATTGTACTCACGAATCTCTAATTGTGGGAATGCTCCACTTCACGGCAGCCTTGTACTTTTCTCCTGTAGGTTCTTTAAGGATCAGGTGGGTGCAACCTCGATGAAAATTCTCAGAAAATCTATTACAAAAGTTACAAGGAACACATTTCAAATGCAAATGTAAAAAGTAAAACTTTATTAAGACAAGATGTACTCACGTGCCCCCAAGTTTTCCTGCCAGTGATTGCAGATACTTCCTTTCTAATCCATCATATTGGCTGACATATACTACACACTCTGTTAAGCAGTTGGAGTTCAGTTGACCGCATATTGGCATATACAGGAAATGGTTATCAGGCGGGATGAAGGTTCCGGCTTCCTCCAAAGATTCCTGCAATAAGACATGATGGTGATAGTCTTCGGGACAATGGATAGCTAACCATGCAGAGCATACTTGGAGAATAAGCAGGGTATGTAACCAAAAATGCCTACTAGAAGTGATATACCATGATTGGAGACAGTATACTAACATCTACATTAAAGTAGCAATACTATCCCAAATGGCTACTAGACGCATTGACAACCTTTCATCAAGCAGCAGCAGCAGGGGCAGCAGAACAGTGAAAAGGGCACTTCGGAAGTAGGGTCCAATTTGAAAGTTCAAAAACTATGTAGGTTCACAATTTCTCAAGTGTATGGGGAATGACAGGAATTGTGGAGAACACATTAAGACTAATTGAGAGCATAAATAATAGTATAATAGGTGACACTGAGTATATTACCATCATCCCTACCTGTAAGACACACACAGTACATGCGGTAGACACGGAAATTATGCTTCCATTGCAAAATTCATACTTCGCTAAATTTACCTGAAGTTGTTACAAGTTCATTTGAAGTTAGAATGAAGTTTATTTAAGTTAGGTCGAAGTTCGTCTGAAGTCGGCTCAAAGTATGTTCGACATCAGCTCTAAGTATGCTCTAAGTTAACACAAAGTATGTTCGGCGTTCTTTAGTGAAGTTTGCTTTGCAATGGAAACATAATTTCCGCACATCAGTACCGTATGTGTGAAAGTGTAAAGTGTACTCATACTATAGATCGCCTCACCAGCCAGCAAATAGTGATGGGGAGACCTTGACCAGCCGTGGTATCAAAGTCATCCTTGCTAATGAACAGAGGTACTACCACATAATCAGCTGGTGGTTTGGATGCAACTGTAGCTGAAAATCAATGTAAAAGCAGTTTTATACATACAGTAATATAAAACTAGACACATACAGTAGTATGGAAATAATGTACTAAACTCCAATGTATACAAGTATACATCAGAGAATTACACATATCTTATACATACATATGTACGTACGTACGTATTGCTGCATTGTTGCATATAAAGATGAAGTTGGAGTATAACATATGTATGCACACACACAATCCAAAAATAGACAGTACATATGCACATCTACTACTAAATAGTTAACCTATAGGGCTAGTACATGAACATGTAATGTAAGGCTGTACACAATACCAATGAGTCAAACATTTACAGACCTCCAAAATGAGAAATATATTCCCTAATTCGTTCTTGCTTATCTTCTGTTAACAGAGGACTTACATACACAACTTTTTGCACCAAAATATTCTTAAGGACTACAGGCAGGAAGCAAATTGGATGTCAATATACTGTGTGTACTTGGGGTCTTGATACAAGGACAAACCTTTTCCTTCAGTGGATTTCACTCCAAAGTACAAGCTCATTATATCATCCTCATCACAAGCAGCACTGACAACATCTGTAGTTCTGACATCCTTTGTACTTTGGATCAAATTTTCTCCAAAATCTATACTATAGCGACTCTCCTCGACATGTGTACAAGTTACAGCACACTCTAAAAGCCACTCAACCTTGACAAACTTAATTCTAGGAAAAGAAGAGTTTACAATATTATTGTGATACCAATGAAAACTAAGAATAGCTGCATGATTGTAACTGAAGGGAATATACATTTGGTGATACAGCTAGTAGGAGCTTCACTTTACTTCACAAAATGTAAACTTTAAGAGGAGAAATAGGGGAAAGGTGGGTCCAACAGCAGTAGTCACTGAAGAGTGTTTCTTGTAGCAGAGGATCAACATGCCGAGTTCGACAAAAAATATTACTAGATACTTTAATAAACAAAGGCTGATATCATAGCAATCAGCCATCTCGAGTATCAAAAAGTCAATGCATTTCAAGTTGAAACAATCTGCTTGGTGCCCCATCCCCTTTCCATCCCTGTGGACATCTACATCATAATGGGAAGTGTAGGCACAAGCATGAGCAACATGCAGGTATGCACGTTACATAAATGTATGCGTGTACACACCTACAAATAGCCTAGTATGCAATCAAATCACAATTTGACAATACGTATATTGGACATAAAAATGCAACAGCCTGTCACATGACTGATGCTTTATCATACCTATTTCGAAATTTTGTCAATTTCCTTGTTTCCTCTGGGTCTTCTTGTCCAACTATAGCATGGGTTACAGATGAATTTAGTTGCTTGAGCCTAACAGCTCCTAAAAGCTGTATTAAATCAGACAACTTCTCTGCATGGACTCTGGGAAAGCCACTAATATAGATCTGTATGGATGGAATTATGCAGACATAAACAGACTACTGAATGCAAAATTACACCTCAGTGGAGAAGAACACAGGGGAACACATCTAAAACAGGAGAACATACCTGAACACAGGCACACATTAAAAAAGAACCCAGGGAAGACAGACACACATTGGAAAAGTGCCTAGGTGAACACAGGCACACATCAGAAAAGAAAGCAGGTGAACACATGCATACACGCTCTTGTATACATCATGTAAAACATACAGGCCCTTACCTTGCACTTCTCCAATATGACACTGTTCATATCAGATGAGGGTCTAAATTCACTCAGTGCTACAGCCCAAGGCTGGGAAGAGCTTGGAACAGATGAACTATGTTCAGGAGGCGGAGAAACCTTATAGCCATCTTCTGGTAAGCAAACACCAGCAGCCACAGATTCAAAAAACCACTAAAAAATTATAACCAACATCCTTCTAATGAAACTCCACCACATGCATCATAACCGGTTATAATTTGAACATTCAGTTTTGAGTTAACTACGTACGTACATGTTGAACAAAATGAAAGTAGAGTTCAGCCAGTCACTATAAAATACACATAATAGTGGTCGGGAACATGGACATCTTGATATAACTTAATACTGTGTTATTTCATTGTTTACATCTTTAACTGAAATTGCTTGTTTGCCCATTTTGACACCACTCTATGGACTTCAAGATAGCTTCCCATGGCTGATGTCAAAGCATGCATACAATAGCAGGATGAAGTGATAACTTCATCACTACTGTAGCACACCTAGACAGGCAACAGCTACAGTACAACATGGAAGTATCCAATACCTCGATAACATATTGTGTATAAAGCTAAATACTGATCCAACACATGCACACACACACACACACACACACACACACACACACACACACACACACACACACACACAGATACACACACACACACACACACACACACAGATACACACACACACACACACACACACACACACACACACACACACACACACACACACAGACACACAGACACACATGTGTATCATTATCCCTCGAAAATTGTGAATACTTACAACTACTGGTATATTGCCCAATGCCAACACTTATGCTCACTGTGGGATGAACTGTACAGAGTTGCCACTTCCTAGCAAAAAGATACTTCTGTCCTTCTGGCTTTTCAACCAATAAATGAGTACAATCGTCCCTCTTCATTTCTCCAGAGTAAATACCGCCTACACAACAGTACTAGGTATTCAACACAAGCAGCAGAAAAATTAAATGTCATATTTCATAAGCTAACCATGTTTCTGTGCAAGGATCTGTATATCTTTTCTTTTGTTTGCATCCAAACCTGTCACACATATAACAAGACCTTGGAAGACACCACAGTGATGTTTAGAGATCTGACATCAGAAAAAATAATTGTCAAAATCGTGATACTTGGCTGAACAGTCCAAACCAACATTACCAAATCATATTCAGTAGCAGCAAATATTCTATCAGTTGTGGTAACAGCATTCCAAACATACTCAATCCAAGATGGCAAAATAATAGGGAGGTTAGCCTTGGAAGCAATCTGAAACATTAAAGTTGGCAACAATTATGTCTTAAAAGAGTCATTTTATACATACATTATACAGTCCATACATACTTTATACTTGAGTGATTTCACTTCACCACAAATGAGATGAGTGGTCTTCAGAGTAAGGTCACCTGTTGCCTCTCCTCCCATTAGCCGTACAAGCTCACATAGTTTGGACTACAATGGATGGTTCTTCCAAAATCATCACAATGTTTGACAGAAAGACATTATATCAACTCACTCTTTTCTCTCTCGCAATACTAGTGAAAGTCACATTCACATTAGACATAAGCAGAGAATATATAGATCGATGTTTCAATTGACGTGGCAGCAAAAGTCCTTCAGTCAAGTGTTCAACAATCGCACGAGCTGACAGAACTCTATAAATCAATAATAGATGAGAGCTTAAACAAAAAAACTAACCAGATGTTCAACATACGTTGGTAAACATTCACATAACAGGGCTGTCAAGTTGATAATATGAAAATGAGTGAGATATCACTCAGCAGTCCACATTACAGATTTAATAGGGTATATCACATTCAACATTGCATGTGCACATGTACATTTATGCAAGTAATCAAATGCAAAGTCCTATAGCAAAAACACGAGCAATCACACGTCAAACATGTGTTAGGTAGAAGCACGCGACATAAAATCACTGAGCCGGTTGTGCACCCATAGACTAAACGAGACGAACATAAACGTTAATGGTGGAGTCGTTCAGACTGAGTAGCTATTCAGAGCTAGCTCAGATCCCTAAGCACTAAAGGCTACTGAAATTGGGAAATCTGTTGTAAGCCTTTTATTTTATTATTCTATCAATTACTCTATCTGTAACTAAGGGTGTTTGGCAGCCAATGCGTGAGATGTTATCCTGTTTGCGCGTGAGAGTGAGAAATCTTCTCAATGTGTGTGACTTGACAGCCCTGACATAAGTACATAACATACTCTTTCTTGTACACATCTGTAGTGCCTATGGATTTACACACTCGCAAACGAGTCTTACGTGGCATTCCCATGCAGCACACGGTAAGAATCAGTGTCGAAAGATTCCAATACATAGACGTTATCTTCTACTTTTTGTTCAATAGCCTTTGAATCCAACCACACTGGATCATGGCCTCTCTTACACAAAAGCTGCATGCAAGAGAATAACAATACCGGTATTATGGTGATTATCAATTACTGTTACAAGATTGAGGCAGATTTAGTATACCACTAACAGAAGAGGCCCTCGTGAGCCACTCTTTGGGGCCTTCTTCAACGTCAATAAACCGCACATTCTTCCAGTCTTGAAGGATATAAGCCCAAGAAAAGAAAATGAAGACTTAAACCATTGAAACTGGTATGGAATATTAGTATGATTATCAAACAAAATGGGTCAACTAACCTACTGTTTCGCCCGCCATTATTGCATAACTTTCTTCGTGGTGCGTAGGCGTGTGATAAGGGTCAAGGTCGTGCACTCACCATGCATACATAATAAACCTATCGCAAAGATGAGCTTATGTATAATAGGTATAGTAATACCTCAGTAATATATGACACTTCGTGATTATGAATAATGGATTACAACTTATTTTTCATGCACGTATATAGTTATCATACATTTTTTCATTCTGCTTATATACATTTATCACTTTTAAGAAGGACAATTCCTATGTTGTGTTCCTAACGGTGCAATATAATATAAAAAACATGCATCCTGATTACTCACTTGATGATGTTTCAATAGCTAATTTATTAATCAATTATTACATCTGTATATATTACATCCATATATTATATGGATCTCTTTGATGTTGCCACTATATGTAACATTACATACAATTTTACTTGTGACATAAATATTATTTACAAATAAGAGAAAAATGACTACAGGACAGCACATTCGCACACCTGCAAATAAAAATTCATGCCCACAATTACAATAATAGACTCACAGAAAAATATATAATACATTTAGCTACTTCAGAAAACTTAGCCACCAACACTCATATAATATTACTACAGTATATAGGTATATATTATAGATGGTACTGCCTGTCACACTTGTCACAGTGAATGAGGTATATTTCCTTTTTGGATTTACAGAAGCAGCTGCCCGGGTCACTCTCTTTTAGCTTAGTCTTTATGCGCCTTTCCCAATGCTAAACTTCTCAGAAGATGCGGGCAAGCAGATTCTTTCTCTTGTGTACGTCACACCGACTGACTCGATCCTTTATATAATTACATAATAATCATCACTGGTCTTTATAAGCCAAAATGGCCCTTAGACATCGGGATATTTTTTCCAATAAATGGTGAATTTTTCTCTCTCTTACTATATATACTATCTATGGTCTAGCACAAGTAGAGATTAGTTCACACCTGAGCGCGTGACCATCAACCAATGAAATGCTACAGCCAAAAATATTGGCAATGATATTCATTGATACAGTTTGGTTAATTGTTAAGTGTCACGGAAGATGATACTACGTACTCATCGTCAGTCGCTGGGAATATCCACCCATCTGACAGACAGTGTGTGTATGCTTGTGTGTGTGTGTGTGTATGCTTGTGTGTGTATGTGTGTGTGTGTGTGTGTGTGTGTTCGTCTGTGTTGGTTGTGGGTATGCATGTTAATAAGTCAATTTTGGCTATTATTTCAAGGAGGGGGAGGGGGTGGGCATTTCCAAATTTCTATCTGTGGAAGGATCCACAGATAGCAATTTGCTTTACCAAGCAAAAACCTGTGTGCCCGTGTCTAATCTAGCTCATCAGTTGTCCCTACTTGTTTGCGTACTTCTTTTGCCTCTCGAAAGGTGTTCAAGGTCACATGGTGTGGAGCAGCAGTGACTCAAAGGAACAAGTGTGGGCTGGTCCCCTTTCTGGAGGTTCGGTTGCCGTCATTCTGCTGAACCTAGACGACAGCAACACTTCAACCATCACCACAGACTTCAATTTACACACACTAAAACAGATTGTAACTAGGTGTGCACATAGTGCAGAACCTCGCTTGTATATAGTAGTGTGGTAGCTATGGAGGGAGGCCAACTTCAGCTTCCATTTTTATTTCGATAGGAAAAAGAATCTTTGCTGGTAGGTAGAGTGAGTCTGGGAATGAGGTTGAGAAAGTCTATTAACTGTCTTTAAAGCTTTTTGCTCATCGTAAAGTCACGCGCAAGCACATGCCATGACGTCATATACCATTTGCAAATGGCTGACAAGATGGACGTCATCATGGCCGGGCAATTCTAGCATAGGTTACGTAGTTTAGAGTGTCTATGATTCTAGGTCCCGAACTACGTTACGGCGTACCCTACTTACGCCGAAAGGGAAGTCGGATCTCCTTGTACAGAAGATCCTGAGAACTTGGCGGCGCGAAACCGGAAGTGTGGCATCCTCATCACATAACTAGGCGTTTCATGTCATTTTTAACTCTAACCCTAACCCTAACCCTAACCTCTAGCCTAATCGCTACCCCTAACCAACCCTAACCCCTACCCCTACCCTAATCCTAACCTAACCCCTAACCTAACCCCTACCCCTAACCCCTAGCCTAACCCCTACCCCTACCCTAATCCTGACCTAACCCCTAGCCTAACCCTAACTCCTAACCTAAACCCCTAGCCTTACCCTTACCCTTACCCCTACCTCTACCCCTAACCCCTACCCCTCCCCTAACCCTACCCCTGACATAATGACATGAAACAACTGCTTATGTGATGAGGATGCCACACTTCCGGTTCCACGCTGCCATGTTCTCAGGATCTTCTGTACAAGGAGATCCGGGAAGTCAAAAATCGTTACGCAAAATTTTTAGATAACTTGTTTGTTCACGTTTTAAGAGGTCTGGTAATCGCATAGCGAGAAAAGTGCCACCGTGAAGGAAAGAAATATGAGTTGCCTTTTCTTACGCGTTGCGCAAACTCCAGCTTGTCTGTACAAACGTTCGTTACTTTATTTCGTAACACGCCGATGCCCGCTCACACCAGCATAGACAAATATCGAATTTCTCTCACGAGCACTTTGAAACTCTCGGCGAAAGAAAGCACAAATGGGACAAAATCTTAGAATTTTTAACCCGGAAACTAATTAAATGAGTGGGCGCCAACTCTGGGCACCCCTATGCGACGGAAACAGATAACCTCGCGGTATAAACCGCTCGGTAATTAATGACCTCAGGTGCATTATGCTAGGTCACTCCAGTATATACAGTCAAACCTGTATTAAAGACTTGTCCTGAGTGACCGGACTATTTGCTATGTCAACTCATCTACAGTGAAGTACATCCGTATAAGATCACCTGCCTTTAGAGGCCTTCATTTACTGGTCTCTCGGGTGGTCTTTGTAATAATTATACAGGTTAACCCGTACTTATAGCATAGTCCATGTTATACATTTAGTCTGGTAACTGGTACTCTCTTGAAGAGAGAATAGTAATAACATTACTGTATGTTTAGGTACGCACTGCTTGTTTTGATTCACTCTGCCCACCTATTGATAGAGAGCAACTAATTTAATAAGAAATTTTATATTAGCATGTACTAATCTGATATAATATCGTAGGGTAACCTTTCAGATACAGTGATCACTCCATAACCTGCCACCATAGATAATAGAACTACGTAGTTCTATTATCTATGCTGCCACAGTTCGTTTTCCAAAATATGGTGGATTGATGAGTATGGCAGTTTACCTCAATATTCATTAGTACTTGTATACTATATTGGTACAGTACTGGGTAATTGTGGTGGATTAAAAGGTTTGGCAGATAAACTGGTGGTGGATTAATGGGAATTCACTGTATTTCCTCAAGAGTAGCCTCAATGAGCCTTCACTGTACACAGAGAAGAGCTGCAGTTTTCAAAGCCATATGTGATATCACGTAGGTTGTAGAGAGCTTGTATGATTAGTGTAGTACACATCAGCTACACAACATGTTCGTTTATGATGTATTTGGGAAACACCAAAACTTGACATAACCACCAAAATATGTACAAGATGGAAATTTTAAATTTCTTCGGCATGTAGGTACGTATATTACAAGTATACTTGAAGCCAAAAGTGCATACTACAATAACAAAAGAATGTCTTCCCGCTCATTCATCCACTCACCCACTAGAGATACCGATGTGTAGTACAGTCCAATTACTGATTCTTCGTCACCAATCCGACACTTGTAGTTGCCATTGCTGTATCCTGTGTTCAAACGTGATACCAAGAGCTTACTCTTAAAGTCTTCCTTCACGAGTAGAGGTAGACGACATCTGAGAAACGACAGACAGCCATTTTATAAAAGCGGCCTGTGATGACGCCATCAAACGGACCAAACGTCATAGGCAATTGACGTGATTATCGCGTGCTCGTTCGAAGAAGACAACCTATGCTCCACGGTGTGCCTCGTCATTCAGAGAGGATCATTTCCAGTAGCTGGACCGGGGTCCGTTCAACTGTGTTTAGATGAGGTAGCCGTGCTTGGTCGTCCACGTGTTTGCGCGTTGTCTACCTCTCTGTTTGCCCGTGATCACGTTCTTCCCACCATAGACCCTAGATACCTATGTTCCCACTATGCTCACCTCTCCGTTCACCTTTTTGTTCACCTTGTGCATTCACCTATACGTTCACCTATGTTCACATTTGCTCACTTTGTTCGCACTTTGTTCACATCTTTGTTGGCCTTTGCCCACTTTTGTTCGCCTTTTCGAGGTTTTGTTCTAATTTCTGGCTAATTTGTGCGTCTCTCTATCCACCTGTGTTCACTTGACAATGTGTTGATTTTTGCACAGTTCATTGACACTATTTTCACATCTGTGGTCAACTTTATTCATTTTTGGTCACATTTTTACGCATTATTCATCTTTCTTGTCACTTTGTGCACCTCTCCACCCGGACACCTGTGTTCAATTTCTACAGTTCATTTACCCTTTACTCACCCCTTTGGTCACCTTTAGTCACTTTCCTTTCGGCTTTGGACTTGGTTCACATAATAATATTATGTACACTTCCACTGTTTGTTCACCTTTATGCTTACTTTGTGCATCTCTCAATAAACACACTCATTTTCACTTGTGCTTCACTTTTGTTCACTTTCTTCACTCTGTTCACCACTGCATTATTCGGTTAACTCTCCATGCCCAAAAATATGATAATGAAAGTATGACAATATTATGCATAATGCAATTTGGTATGAGAATAGTAAATATTCACTCATAGTTTCTGTATTTTAATGCTGTAAAGTTTGTATCTTAGTACATCCACCTACCAAATTCAGAAACTGCTAAGTATTTCCTGCAATACATTAGTATATCCACAACACACACCACACACTTGAATTAATGGACCTTAATCTACATTAATTTGAATGGGGCTGACACCTACCAACATAATCTCATGTGTGCTTGTTTAATGGTAGCCAAGCAAAGTGACTTTGTAGTAGATGTATATAAAATCTGAAGTTTTTAATTGCATCGTATACAATAGAATACATATCCTGATATATGTGAATATAATATGGAATATTTAATGGTTAACTCAACAATTGACTCCAAAAAATGTTTGGAGGCCATGTCCACTACACTTGAGAATTCTTCTGCGGGAGTCTTTATGCTCAATTATGTGATCATGCAATTGCGTTTGTATATACGAGGGAGAGTTTGTTAGGAAGGTAGAGTAAAATATTGATAGCATGTGAGTTGGTACTTGATATGATATTCATATTATATGCAGCTATCTCAGAACATTGCCTGACATGTACATAATGTCATATGTATTATAATCACTTCACTCAACACTTGTGGTATCTTCAAGTAATTAATAGGCAAGTTATAGTGTAATATTCTGGAATGAGTTATAATCATGTCTGTTTGTTCAAAGTGGTTATTATGGGGATCACAGTGCTGTGGTGGATCACACAGGATGTTGGAATTTGTACTGGATGTTATGGATTTCATAGTCAATTGTAGATCACACTGCCTGCTGTGGGTCACACAGTTGGTTGCAATAGTAGCTGACAGTGGTTGTTGTGGATCTCACAGGCAGTTATAGTTCACACTGGCTGATATGCTTCTCAGAGGCAGTTGTAGGTCATAGTGACCATTGTGGACCACACATTCAGTTGTAATTGATATTGACTATTGTGGATCCTACAGTCAATTGTTGTTTTATCTGGCTGTTGAATTTCACACTATCAGGAGGTGTATTTGAGTTTACACAGTCAGTTGTATTTGACATTGATGTCTGTTTTGAACCACTGGTGTCCTTACAGATTTACTGACTGTATGTGATGTTTTCTTCATTCTATCTACTTTGCTATGTTAACTTCACTGCCCTTCATGCAGAACCATTCATCTACTAGTTTCATTGATGAATGTACGTATACATTCCTATCCATGTCTACTGTCCTTGTTCTCCCTCATGTGTTTAGCTATGTAATGGCATGTATTTTATGTACATTCATGTGTGTGACGAATTAGCTGGTCCCATTGTGTCCTTTACAAAGAGGTTCTACTGTAATATCATGTACATAATATGCATTGTGTACATTAGAATCAGACATACCTATACTCACTTGTTGAATTCGTTGAGAAGATTGGGGGTTGTATTTGCACAAGTCCTTTAAGCAGCAGAACAGAGGAACGAACTAGTCAACTACTTCTAGAGGAGAGATATACGTACTTCTTAATCTTTCAAGGCAATCTGGAAGACTGTTGAACAAAGAAAAGTGAAAAAATGGAAAGATAACCATTTGTATGCAAATATGTATGCATGTACGTAATACATACATACGTATATGTGTGTGCTCAGTCATTTTCAGTATATTGTGTGTGATAGAGGTGGAGGTATACCTGCATACAGTATATCGAAGGCAATTCACATTTCCTGGAAATTTGGCAGTGTGCACTGTCAGATTTTCACATTTGGATTGCAGAATACCACAATTTGAGAAAGTTGCTGTTATTTTTTTTCAAATTCACAGCGCATTGCACATTTCCACAATAGAACCCTCACATGGTGAATTCCTGTTAACCCACCACTGTTTGAATCCCCACTCACCACACACACAATTCCCCATTATCAAGTACGTATGTGCTCCACTCTGTTCTCTCTAGATGCACGATTTGGGTACAATTTCCTTTACGAGTTTTTGATGGAAATGGACAAGAGAGATGGGCTCAAAGTTGAGGAGAAGAGAAAGGAAACTTATGATACCCCTGACAATTTATACAGAGTATAATATTATACAGGTATTTCGAATAAAATGTCATGCACAATAGAAATTGTTTACCAAATTCCCGCCTTGTACTCACTCAATTAATCCCACCTGTGCTCCAGTGCTGATGTGTGCCCACTTGTTCTCTGAGCTTTAGCTGAACTAGGTAGTGGGTACATGTGCACATGCTTGAATATGTATATATGCACACATGTACACTAACACACATCTATAATTATGTATGATCATGTACACAGAAGCTCAAATTGCATACTTACTGTATATACGTAATTAATCATACATACCTATGTACGTACACATACATACACTTGCACAATAGACATTATTATTCATATGTACACACGCATGTACACACATCTACATGTACATACGTACATAACATGTACACACATGCACCTGTATGTGTACATGCGTATGCACACATAAATGTATTCAATTGTTTCTTAAGGTTGGCTTGCCTGGGAGATTGATACAGAGGTGTTCAGCTATACTGGCCAATGACAATCACCCTCTCCACCAGCCACTTCAGAGAACATTTGGAAAACTGTCCAACCTGTCAATGTCTGTAGCTGACCTGAGGTACGTATGTGGGGGCATGTTTATCTTGTTGGGGGTTGGCGTTTGTTATGGGACACACACAAGTATGTGTACATGCATACATGTGGACATGATGCATACGTACCTATGTACATACACACAAGTGTAAGCAGGCATACATAGATGTAAACATACATAATGTACATCCAAACACATGCGTGCATGCATGCACGTGTTTGTTCCTTACAACTTTCTGAGGCAAATGTGTCATTAATGACAATTGTATCAATTTTACATAACTTGACACCCTTCCTAATCCGATAGAGTATACGTATACTGCATTATCAGGAAGGATATCTATCCATCTATGCCTAATACAGTACCGTATGGACGGAAAGTTTCCTGGGACGAAACTTTTGCAAATAAGTTTCACGTTTTTAACATGCATCAAGTTAATTGATTATCAGACAATTATGTCATTGGGTGTTCATGAATAGAACTTTCACGAATACCAGTTTCTTCATGATATTCGCCAAACTTTTAGTCCACGAAACTTTCCTGCTATGTGGTATATTTCATCTACTGTTGGCTACTCTAGTACATGGTACATACTGTATGTACATATACAATAGGTGTATACGTGTGTATGTGTACACTGCACACACTGATATTTACTGACTTAAAAGAACAAATCAATATTTACAGAAAATTCTACATCTTATAGCCCTCTGTTCTGTAAGTACAATGAAGTGGTTGACACTGACAAGTATATCAAGGTGTGTGTGTGTGTGTGTGTGTGTGTGTGTGTGTGTGTGTGTGTGTGTGTGTGTGTGTGTGTGTGTGTGTGTGTGTGTGTGTGTGTGTGTGTGTGTGTGTGTGTGTGTGTTACATGATAAACATATATACATACCTATGTACATACACATGAATGTGTACATGTATGTGTCTATGTGTATCTACAATTGTATTCTTTTGATGTAGTTGTCAGATGATGAAGCGTGCGTCGTACAAGGGCACCGAAGGTCGAGGATCCCAAGTTTGGTGATATCTTCATTCTCTATCAGAGCATCGGAGGAGCTGAAATGAAGAGTGAAAGGTTATTGTTCTTTCACTAGTGCTTTATCTCTGAAAGACCAAATGTTGAATGTGTATACTCAAGTGCACTGAAAGTGTGTAGGTGTGTGTGTGTGTGTGTGTGTGTGTGTGTGTGTGTGTGTGTGTGTGTGTGTGTGTGTGAGTTTGTGTGAGTGTGTGAGAGAGAGTGCATGTGTGTGAGTGTTTGTGTGTGTGTGTGTGAGTTTGTGTGAGTGTGTGTGTGTGTGTGTGTGTGTGTGTGTGTGTGTGTGTGTGTGTGTGAGTTTGTGTGAGTGTGTGAGAGAGAGAGTGCATGTGTGTGAGTGTTTGTGTGTGTGTGTGTGTGTTTCTGTGAGTTTGTGTGAGTGTGTGAGAGAGAGTGCATGTGTGTGTGTGTGTGTGTGTGTGTGTGTGTGTGTCTGTGTGTGTGTTTGTGTGCGTGTGCGTGCGTGCATGCTTGTGTGTGTGTGTGTGTGTCTGTGTGTGTGTTTGTGTGCGTGTGCGTGCGTGCATGCTTGTGTGTGTGTGTGTGTGTGTGTGTGTGTGTGTGTGTTTGTGTGTGTGTATGTTAATTGCATGTATCTGTGTGTGTGTGTGCATGCATGCGTGTGTGTGTGTGTGTGTGTGTGTGTGTGTCTGTGTGTGTGTTTGTGTGCATGTGCGTGCGTGCATGCTTGTGTGTGTGTGTGTGTGTGTGTGTGTGTGTTTGTGTGTGTGTATGTTAATTGCATGTATCTGTGTGTGTGTGTGTGCATGCATGCGTGTGTGTGTATGTGTGTGTGTGTGTGTGTGTGTGTGTGTGTGTGTGTGAGTTTGTGTGAGTGTGTGAGAGAGAGAGTGCATGTGTGTGAGTGTTTATGTGTGTGTGTGTGTGTGTGTGTGTGTGTGTTTCTGTGAGTTTGTGTGTGTGTGAGAGAGAGTGCATGTGTGTTAGTGTTTGTTTGTGTGTGTGTGTGTGTGTTTCTGTGAGTTTGTGTGAGTGTGTGAGAGAGAGTGCATGTGTGTGTGTGTGTGTGTGTGTGTGTGTGTGTGTGTGTGTGTGTGTGTGTGTGTGTGTGAGTGTTTGTGTGTGTGTGTGCGTGCGTGCGTGCTTGTGTATGTGTGTGTGTGTGTGTGTGTGTGTTTGTGTGTGTGTATGTTAATTGCATATATCTGTGTGTGTGTGTGCATGCATGCATGTGTGTGTGTGTGTGTGTGTGTGTGTGTATGTGTGTGTGTTTCTGTGAGTTTGTGTGAGTGTGTGTGTGTGTGTGTGTGTGTGTGTGTGTGTGTGTGTGTGTGTGTGTGTGTGTTTCTGTGAGTTTGTGTGAGTATGTGTGTGAGAGAGTGCATGTGTGTGCCACCAAAGAACTGCTTATGAGCACGCCAGAAGCAATTGTAGATACAAATTTTGAAGTTGTTGTGGAAGGTGGCAGTGGTGTTCCTCATTTGCTGGATGGCAGCCCTAGCAGTACTGAAGACAAGTATGCTGCTATTGTAGAGTAAGTACCATGCACATTTAATTGCATATGCTTAGTGAAACTGAATAATTTCGCTGTTCACACCAATAGAGTTGTCAAGGTTGAGAGAGAGATTGAGGAGACATTTAACATTGGAGATCAATGTGTTTGGTGAGCCCAACACACATTGTACTGTTATTGCCATCACTAGTGAGAGAGTTTTACATGTGTCATTTATTCCACAAATATTCAGGGAACAAAAATAGAGGAAAGCAGTACCATCAGTGGTGGAATAATATTACCACTCTAATTGTTATGGTCATTTCATAGTGAAGTCTATAATAATTATTATACGTACATACATACATTGTATGGAAAATATTATGCATGTATGTGAGGTGCCTGTCTATGTGTGTATGTGCAAACACAAGTGTGTTTTACATGAATGCATGTATGTGTGTGTGTGTGTGGACTTATGTTTAGGCATGTGCTCATGCAAGGGTGTGTGTGTGTGTGTTTATGCATGGATGCATGTATAAGCATGTGTTGAGCCACTGCACACAATTTCATGTACTCAACACATGCTCTCATCCTCATATCACTCTTGCATGTGCTCTGCTGTTGCAGTTGACCAACTGTCCCAACTAGTCCAGCAGTACCTGAGTGCCTTGGAAGACTGCGTTTTCCTCGAGATGGATAGTAACAAGATGAATATGTACCTGTACATGTGCCTTGTTTACTGTCCTGAACACCAAACATACCACTTCTGTTCCTCACACAAATTTGTACTTACCAATGGTAGCAAAGTTTCTTAGAATAGTAAAGTAGCAGTTCTTTCCATATTTTCCTGGAGTTTCTTTTTATAATATTTTAATTATTATAAAATCTGGTGGGAATTTTGTACACTGAGTATGCCATTCTGATTGTGTAATAATTGGATTCATTGTAGTCAATATGTAGTCAGTTCGGTCAGATATGGTTCAAATTATAATATACCCAACCTTATTGGTTGTGAATGTGTGTGAGTACGTGTGCTACATATAATAGGAGTATGGATCGATATTGCAGGGCATGAGCAGAATAATGTTATGATTGCAAATGAGATCTTCACTTGAGATATGATACAAACGAGCAAAAAAACAAGACACATATCATATATAGTATTATTACAGCTGCAACTGGCACATTGGAAGCAATTATTATATCACAAGCTGAAGGTGAATGTTGTGAATCCATACATACGTACGTATGCTGTATATATTATGGTACATGACATAGTTTGTATTATGTGCTTCTGTGATCGACTGCAAAATGCACTTATTTAATTATAATTTTATGCTGACGAATGGACATAGAGATATCCTCAAACAATTGCACAGATGTCCGCAGTAAATACACTCTACATTTCGAGTATTCCATATTAAGAATATTTTGCTTAGGTAAATCGCCAACTGGATACATTGAACTCAAAAGAAAAGTTATAAATAATCAAGCAGTACATACTTCCACCACCATGTGTAAGTACTAACCCCTACTGCCCAGCTACATAAAATTTAATATTGATGAACATTCATCGCATGGGGTCCAGCAAACACAAGAGTAGGACAACTCAAACATTTAAATACAAGAAAAACAATATAAAAGTTTAATTTAGACATTTCTGAAAGGAATAGAGCAATACTTATTGAGCTGGAACATCTCATCATCATCTTGAACTGGCAGTACTTGAAGTTGACTGATTCAAACATGAATGCACAGAGGGAAATGAAAGTGAGTTTCCTCCTGTATTATGTGAAGTAGTATTGTGTGTGTGTGTGTGTGTGTGTGTGTGTGCATGTGTGTGTGTGTGCGTGTGTGTGTGTGTGTGTGCATGTGTGCGCACATGTGTTAGTATATACATGTTTGTGTGTGAGACAAGAAAACATGTAGGGTGCGGAATCTATTTCCGGACACCATCTTTTAACGTGGTTAAATACCAGAAGTTTTACCATGACTGTAAAATGAAAGTGACTGGAATAAAACAAACAAGCTACATACATTCAGGACTAGTCCGCTCATTGGATGTACCTACGTAGAAATATGACTGTAACCAATGACAAATGTATTGGAGTGCTTTCATCACATAGCAGTACAGTGAATTGTCAGTGTGGATTAATGTGTTTGCCTGAATACTCGGAAATTTGTTAGCAGGAGGATAAGGTGGTGGAGGTTTAACAGAAATTCACTGAACATGACAGTGAGCATATTATGGACCTCTACAATACACTAGATCAAATGATAGCTATCACGGATAAAGTATTGCACTTAGTAGCCAGACCTGAAACCTTTCAGCTTCAGCTTGAATGCCAGTAAATGATCAATTAATATAATAATAATGATCCGGAAATTGCACCCACTGAAATGGCTGAAAACTTTATACAATGGTCGGAACTTTAAATGAAACTGCTGTGTAATGGTGATGTTTCTATGGCAGCAGATGTATGTACAAATATTCCTGTACACATCCACAGCTCAGCACATTATGTTATAATCCAGTTACAAAACTCTACCTCTATTACTGTGTAATACTATATATAATTAATTTTATTAAATGTTTATTCATTCTGAATTTCAATTGTTTCATTCCATAGCAATAGAACCCTTCCCTTATTGATGCATTGCTACATTCAGTTAGAAATGCTAGTTACTCTAATACTGGTATCCTGGTGCATAGGCAATTGATAAGAGGATCAAAGAGAAAAGTGCATTAGGACTATTAGTTACTTGCCAAAATCCTGTGTGCCAGGCTGCAATCTTCAACTACTAATTCACCCCTTACACCTCACAAAATTCCAACCGAGCCCTCGACACTCGACATTTACAGTGAATTCTTCACAATCTGCCATGATGTGTGCAGGAAATTAAAGTAAGACAAATTTAAGATTGTAAGATTTAATATCTACGTGGTTTGGTGGATAATCTAATGAATAATTGCATGAGTGTAATCATGGTCCACATCACCACTACCCATTGAAGAAGGTATGGTCACATTACTGGTGGTAGGCTTGTTCTGTCACGTAAACACCACTACAATAATGATTATGATGGTTAATACCCCGTTTATCCTCCAATTGTGTCCCACGAACAAGCTACCTACGGACTATTTCGTAAACTGTCCTGACGCATTAAATTCACCTCCAGTCTGAGTCTGGTATACAATAATCAGACAAATCAATTTTCGGACACTCGTATCTCGGAAAGTACTGAAGCTATTGACTTCAAACAAAAAGCACTATTTAGGTCTCTGTAAGATAGCAAATGGTACGTACTATGAAGTTCATACCTTCGCGCATCTTTGCGATACGAACAGTTGAATGTGTTGTCCGAAATAATCAATTTTCGGACGATCCAATCAATTTTCGGACAAAATCTTATAGTCAGTTGGAAGATAAAGGAAAATTTCACCAAAATACTTTCCCATGTACCTCTACAAATGTCCTCTAAAATTTGCTAGTAGAAAGTAAAATTGATTTGTCCAATTATTGATTGTTTACTCTACTACACTGAACCCTACAGACAACGACCTGATAGTCCAAAAATCACAGACAATACTCTGCTTAGCTGAGATTGACTACTCAGAACATTGCCCAGTGCTACTGATGAGGAGTGGTATTCTCCGAAAAGGCCTTCTAGCACATTGGCAAAAAAGGAATATTACCGATTCTGGTCAAAAATACGGGGAGAAGAGCACTGGGAGCTTGTTTTTCTAGGTGCCGTGAGGAGATTGGTGATATGACAGTTGGGATTGCTCGAAAGTTGATGGGGTCGCTGGTGGAGTCTACCTTGATGTATGGAGCGGAAATATGGGGGTGCAGCAGACACTTGGAAGCTATTGAGAAGGTCCAGCTACGTGCCCTCCGTATGTTTTGTGGAGTTGGCACACTTCACCCCAAGACTTCCTTATGGTTTGAGATGCAGATGTTGCCATTGGTGTGGGAGGCAAGGATGCGGTGTGTCCGGTTCTGGCTGAAGGTGTTGAGTGCTAAGGAGTATGAGGGGAGGTTATTGAAGAAGATAGTCAGGCTGTGGAGTGTGGTAAGGGGGGTTGGGTGAGGAACATGGCTAGGTGTACTGGTGACTTCGGGTGGAGTGGTATGGAAGTGGATGCTGTGAGGAGCCTATCTGACTCAGAGATTCGGGAGATGTTGGTGAGTGTTGCGTGGAGGAATGTTACATCAGTGATGAATAAAGACATGGAGGAGAAACCCAAACTGAGGATACTCAAAGAGATTGCTGACCTGAAGCTGGAATCGAGATGTGCATTAGTGAAAAAGAAAAGAGAGAGGTCGATGTTGATGAAGTTGAGAGGAGGAACAGCGGCATTCCAGGTTGAGGTTGGGAGATGGAGAGGGGTGAAAAGAGAGGAGAGAATATGTAGAGTGTCAGAGTGGAGAGATAGAAGATGTTTGCCACTGGCTGCTGCAATGTCCTGCCTGGGACCACATCAGACAGCCGCTGTTTACAGCACAAGCATTGAAAGACTTACCCGAAGGGGCAACTCTGGAGCAACGGACGGCAGTTATTCTATCTATTGCTTGTTCAAACAACTGTATTAGACGATGTATTAGCTCTATGTGGTATGCCCGTTTCAAGATGTAATGTTCATAACTTATTTCTTATTAATAACATTATTATATTTTTGTTTCCTATGTATGTTAACCCAATTGCCATTGTATCTTGTGGAGTGCTACATTGGACCTATCCGTGTCCTAGCACCTTATGGTGTGGTGCACTTTAATAATATTGATTGATTGATTGATTGATTGATAATAATCCACTACTTGTACTACACTGAACCCTACAGACAACGACCTGATAGGCTAAAAAGCACAGCCAAACTCTGCTTAGCTGAGATTGACTACTCAGAACATTGCCCAGTGTTACTGATGAGGAGTGGTATTCTCCGAAAAGGCCTTTTAGCACATTGGCGATAAAAGGAATATTACCGATTCTGCTCAAAAATACCTTATTAACCACTGTCCTTTCTACCCAGGACTATTTTTGATGCCTACAAGATAATCACAGAAACGTGGAAGATAAGCCTTGCCCTGTTTGGGAAGAGTCGAAGATTTCACGGACAAAAGCCGACTTTTACGCAGGGTGTTTAAATCGGTAGATAATAATCCACTACTTGTACTACACTGAACAATACAGACAACGACCTGATAGGCTAAAAAGCACAGCCAATACTCTGCTTAGCTGAGATTGACTACTCAGAACATTGCCCAGTGCTACTGATGAGGAGTGGTATTCTCCGAAAAGGCCTTCTAGCACATTGGTGATAAAAGGAATATTACCGATTCTGCTCAAAAATACCTTATTAACCACTGTCCTTTCTACCCAGGACTATTTTTGATGCCTACAAGATAATCACAGAAACGTGGAAGATAAACCTAGCCGAAGATAAGCGGCGACTTTTACGTAGGGTGTTAAAGTCGGTAGATAATAATCCACTACTTGTACTACACTGAACCCTACAGACAACGACCTGATAGGCTAAAAAGCACAGCCAATACTCTGCTTAGCTGAGATTGACTACTCAGAACATTGCCCAGTGCTACTGATGAGGAGTGGTATTCTCCGAAAAGGCCTTCTAGCACATTGGTGATAAAAGGAATATTACCGATTCTGCTCAAAAATACCTTATTAACCACTGTCCTTTCTACCCAGGACTATTTTTGATGCCTACAAGATAATCACAGAAACGTGGAAGATAAACCTAGCCGAAGATAAGCGGCGACTTTTACGTAGGATGTTAAAGTCGGTAGATAATAATCCACTACTTGTACTACACTGAACCCTACAGACAACGACCTGATAGGCTAAAAAGCACAGCCAATACTCTGCTTAGCTGAGATTGACTACTCAGAACATTGCCCAGTGCTACTGATGAGGAGTGGTATTCTCCGAAAAGGCCTTTTAGCACATTGGCGATAAAAGGAATATTACCGATTCTGCTCAAAAATACCTTATTAACCACTGTCTTTTCTACCCAGGACTATTTTTGATGCCTACAAGATAACCACCGAAACGTGGAAGATAAACCTAGCCGAAGATAAGCGGCGACTTTTACGTAGGGTGTTAAAGTCGGTAGATAATAATCCACTACTTGTACTACACTGAACCCTACAGACAACGACCTGATAGGCTAAAAAGCACAGCCAATACTCTGCTTAGCTGAGATTGACTACTCAGAACATTGCCAGTGCTACTGATGAGGAGTGGTATTCTCCGAAAAGGCCTTCTAGCACATTGGCGATAAAAGGAATATTACCGATTCTGGTCAAAAATACCTTATTAACAACTGTCCTTTCTACCCAGGACTATTTTTGATGCCTAGAAGATAACCACAGAAACGTGGAAGATAAGCCTTGCCCTGTTTGGGAAGAATGTGGGAGGTGGTACCACTTGAAATGCACTGGAAGATAGAGATTACCACCAAAAATCAAAATTGGTACTGTAACAGTTGTTGAACTACAAATATATCTTGTTCATTTATAGATTGTTCTTTACAAACTACTACATGGTCTATTTTTAATTGGTATTGTGTTCAGTAATAATTATTATAAACATCAATTGATCCTACACTCAATTGGTATAGAATGCGGTTGGTTAGGGTAGGGTTAGGATGGACTATCATATCGTTGGCCAATATGACAATATTTGTAGTAAGTCACAAAATATCGATGTAATAATAATATCATGTATCATCAGTATCAAGACATCATACACGATATATTAGCAACATATCTGAGTCTGTGTTGTAGTTGTAGCCTGTCTAGGTGTGCTACAACAGCAATAGTGAAATAACTAGATAAATAATCAAGAAGTTAAATTGCTGTTGCACACCTAGACATTAAAGGCCATGTGAAACCACTGCTGAAGTCTATAGAGATGCTGAATTGTGTTAGCAAGAAATGATCATTGTAGAAGATTTAAGCAAGGGAATATCGAGATATTTAGTTATATCAAGATATTGATGGGGACTAGTTAGCTGAATAACCTTCAAGTGGATATCGACCAGCATATATCCTCCTGCTAACATTAATCCTAGGTTAAATACACCATCAGGAGAATATAATGTGTGTGCATAGTTTCGCCATGACGGCCCAGGGACATTTAAAATAATTAATTTGGCATAAAGCCCACAACAAAGTTTACATTTTTTTTGGCCATGTGGCCCACAACCAATGGAAAATCAAAAGAAATTAAAATTAAAAGGCCACCAGGGGCCCACATGTGTGCGTTGTACCTGTTCACAGGAGAGAACGGGTTAGTGGACCCACCTTGTTTCTGATCCATCTTCGAGTCTTCATCTCCTGCTGATCCTCCAAACAAACAAACAAAAACCTCAGCCTCCTCCATGCACCACAGTCCAATGAACAATGACAGAGGATCCATCGATGACGGATGCTGAGTATGCTGCTGCTCTAAATCCTAGAGCTCAAACTCCGTTGTCCATGTGGCAGCCGCTAGTGCCAAAAAATTGTATGACTCCATCGTTGTCACACTCAGCATCCGGGTCTGAGGGTTGAGAGAGAAAGTCAGGGGTAAATGAACATACACACAGGACACAATAGCAGCATAATCATAACTTACATTTCAGTGCGAATCCTCACCTGCAAAAATGAGAAAAGAACTTCAATGTAAATTAACTATAATGTCTTTCAGTCACAACATGCCACTTACTTAAAGGATAGGACTTCCTGCTCTGGCTGGATGCTGAGTGTGTACTTGTGACACACTCAGCATCCCGGGGTACATGTGGGAAGAGAAGTAAAGGTATCAAACAACTATTATGAGTACATTTTGCATTGTTAATAAGTACATATACTAAATTACTATACAAGGAAAAATATGTATGCCAATTTTTATGAGTAGCAAATTTTTATAGTAAAACCTCCACATCAAATAGAAGAATGGCACATGTGACAGTACTACTCACCATGCAGCAACTTTGTCCAGGTCGACAGGATTTGAGCAAATTGCCAAGTGCACCACGGTAATCATCACGGTACATTTGAAGCAGGCAAGGGGGAGAGGGAGAGGGTGGGAGGGAGAAAAAAGGAGATATGTAAATCTATTGCATGTAACTTTACCAAATGCACACAAAGAGGGATGGTCGGTCTGTAACAGTGCTGCTTTTGTTGGTAATTGTTGGTATATTTCAGCTGTGACAGTAACTCCATCTTTAGAAAGAAGCTGACTGCTCTTTTATGTCTGATTCATTGGATTGGATATGAAAACATTGTTTCTCCGTGCAAAAGTCCCCGAAAAGGAAACGGAGTTGATATTAAACTTTAAAATAAGGCAGTCAGGATTTCTTTCACAAATGGAGAAATAAAAAACATAGCTAATTAGCGACTTTGTCTACAATACACGGAAAATGACACACAGACACAAACAAGGAGACGAAATAGACCACACACGAACACACACACAGTGGAGTGTTTCACTTAGCAGACTCGTAAAGTTTACTAAGAGCACCACATGAAAATTCGCTGAAATATTAAATACAATTGCACGAAATTGCTAGTGATTATACCTTTTAACACTTAAAACAAATTGAGATTTAGAAAGTACCTCCTGCAGTCTATTAATTTACACAAGATTTAAATCACTTTCACAACGGGCAATTGTTTGGATATTTCAGCTGTGACAGTAACTCCATCTTTAGAAAGAAGCCGACTGCTCTTTTACGTCTGGTCCATTGGATCGGATATGAAAACATTGTTTGTACAAAAGTCCACAAGTACGAAACGGAGTTGATATTAAAACTTTAAAATAAGGCAGTCAGGATTTCTTTCACAAATGGAGAAATGAAAGCGAACAAATGTTCAAGGTTCAGGGCTCACCATGGTCGGGTCGTCTTTGCGGGTGCTGTGCTGCGGCGACATGGGAGGGATACGAAAAACGCGCAACTAAATCGAAAAAAAGAAAAAGACGAATCAAGGCGACGAACAGAAATCAGACAAGATAAAACTACAGTCCTCACGCTCACCTACTGGACTCCGGAAACTGAAGCTGCGGCACATGCAGGGAGCCGCTCCAAATAGCGATCGTTGGAGGCGGGGTCAACACATGGGCCAATCGATTTGCAGATAGGTAGGGCGTGGCATCCATTTTGGGACACCATGAATAATCGGACATCTGTACTCACCCGTACGAAGGCCGTTTGTCACAATTCTTGGCTCACCAGATGGGCGAACAAAAATATCCTGCTATACCGAGAGAGAACTGAATTAACGCTTTCTAAGAGAAGTTACGATCGAAAATGCGAAGTGTCCGAAAATATATATTTTGGGACGGAAGGCATGTATTTTGGGACACTGCTGCGTACAGCGGAAGGTGCGGTTATTTGGTCATTTCTATTAGATGGCCAAATGGGTACACTCAAGTCCTGGTCAGAGCCATAATTTCGAAAGGAAAGTCTTTGCGACGGGGGAGTACCATAGGGTAGAATCGAAGCGGTCGAGGTCATGAATAATCGGACGCCTTTTGAAACATCCAATCGTCAAATTTCAAATTTGCGACCTTTCAAGGCTCGTGCCTTGTATCTTACATACCAGTCCGATATATTTCTTTGATTCGCGATCGCTGTACACCTTTTTCTGATTCAATTACAAGCCAGAAAATGGATTGGCTGCGACCGTTGTCCTCGGTGGTACCACTACTGCCTCTAGTCTGGCGTAGCCGACCCTTGATCCGCCATTTTATTTCATTGGGGCGGAGAAAGGGTCTGGTCTGGTCTGGAACCTATTTCTGTACCGGGAGGCGGAGTCGACGATGACAAATCGTAAATATATCGCATATTATCGCATATTCTAAGAGGGTATTTTCACTCATGCACAACGGTTGGCGAAGGATGCGTTGTCTTCGGCAGAGTCCTGTTGGCTTTGCGCAGTAATTACAATTCCAAAATATAGAAGAATTTTGAATTCTGAAGCAAACAGCCATATGTTTTTGAGATTTGTTGCAAAAGGGAGACCGCTACCCCCGATTTGACACTGAGAGATAGAAAGAGCCGACCGAATTTACGTAAACGGGTGTTTTTCACGGATATAGACAGTCAACGATTGTCAAACTACACTTCTTTACCTGAAATGAGCCACCATTAGTCGTTCACGTTTTTATGCGTCTAAAAGGCGTTCTGCAATCTGATTGGGCGCACGAATTCCTGCGCCGTGGTACAGAAATAGGTTCCAGACCAGACCAGACCCTTTCTCCGCCCAACAAAATAAAATGGCGGATCAAGGGTCGGCTACGCCAGACTATACTGCCTCTGTGTAGGAGTTCCGCACAAGAACGCTCATTCAGTCACATTCGCATGTTTTCACTGTTTAGATTAGTCGTAGGTTCGAGTATTAATCCTTTGTAACACAAACTATCAGGTTCATCCCTGACACCAGCACTCTGTCCACCATTTATATAATTAAACTTATTAATTAGTGTCCGATTATTCATGACCTCGACCGCTTCGATTCTACCCTATGGTACTCCCCCGTCGCGAAGACTTTCCTTTCGAAATTATGGCTCGGACCAGGACTTGAGTGTACCCATTTGGCCATCTAATAGAAATGACCAAATAACCGCACCTTCCGCTATATGCAGCAGTGTCCCAAAATACATGCCTTCTGTCCCAAAATATATATTTTCGGACACTTCGCATTTTCGATCGTAACTTCTCTTAGAAAGCGTTAATTCAGTTCTCTCTCGGTATACCAGGATATTTTTGTTCGCCCATCTGGTGAGCCAAGAATTGTGACAAACGGCCTTCGTACGGGTGAGTACAGATGTCCGATTATTCATGGTGTCCCAAAATGGATGCCACGCCCTAACTTCTCCCATTCCAAGACTGGAATCCTGACTTCAAGTTTCAAAATCTGGTAGGTACCGTTACCGTGTGGAGCCCATTATAGTCGGATACCAACTAATGGAGTGCTTTGGTGGAGTCATTGCCGATGCCAAGTCCATGCCAATATCCCACATTACAGGTTGGTCCACGTGTGATATTCTGGTTTCCATGTATTGTTTCATCTAGTATGTCGACAACATGCGTAATCGATCATTTTGAGGGTAATTAATTTCTGCATGTCTCCTTATGTGCAGACATCCCTCCCGATGAATATCATTAAATTCCATATGAATGTCATTAATTATCCATATGATGAATGAATATTTCTCGACCTGAGTTAGAGCATAGACTATGGTTAGAGTATCTATGGTCCTCCTAACACGTACGGGTGTATGGTGAGCCGTAGAAACGTGTTATTTCTTAATTGGCAGGTGTGAACTAATCGCTACTTGGGCTAGACTGTCCCTTCCCTTTTCCACCCCTCGGAGCCTCTTAGGCATGGTCTACCTAGCTAGACTAGCCTACCGAATATTATGTATTATGGCATCCATCCTTCCAGTGATTAATTGTAAATTTAAATTAATGAATTAAATTTAAATCAATTAAATGAATAAATTGTAAATTTAAATTAATAGCGACTAAACAGGTGACAACAATGCAGATCTAAGCTTCATAGCATTATGCAGTAACAGTTTATGTACTTTGCTGAACACCAAATCAAGTTTTCGTTGGTGAATGTTAATATGTAAATAGATTTAACATAAGTCGATGATCGATAGGTACTTAAAACATACCTATCATCGTATATATACCTATGCATATATTATGTATTATGGCATCCATCCTTCCAGTATATGCTACATGTATAATATTATGTGCACCAATATCTACATGTCAAATAAAAATGGAATACTTTTATCAACATTTATCACTCAAAAAAATACGGATGGCTTGGAACAAGCACAGCATACAAAGTTAATATATTCTCCATAAGCTTATTTTTCTGTCATTTGATGCAGCAGCCAGTACATTACTGAATGATGAAGATGATTCTGGGTAGAAATCCACTGAGGTGATAGACTCTGTGTGGTACTGAAGTACTGCCAGTGGTTTCAGCTTCTTGCAGGTGAACAAACGCAACCTGCAGCGTATGTGCAGTGGAAGTCATCACTAAAACATAAAATAGTCAAATAAATCAGCACTATCCCAAAATATGCATCTCAGAATTACAGAATTACATTAATACTGTACATCTACGAGGTGAAAGTGAAAAGTTATTAATACAGTGAATCCTTGCCAATCTACATACTGTTTATCTATACTCTCACTAATGTGAACATGTTTTCACTAGTATCTTCAGGTTTTCTGATGACTGCCATAAAGATCAATGCAAAATCACTGTGCACGGCAATACTACAGAGTCCAGGACATGATTACGGGCTTAGTAACATAATTAGTGCAAAGTACAAATGATTACTGTATTACCACACATTGCTCAGATGTGCATTCACTATTACACTAGACATCCATGTACATGTCTGTTAACATCACAGATTAATCCAATGAAATTTACAGTATATATGTAACGAATACACCAACTACACTATTAATTGTCCGAGGTTAACAAGGGTCTGCTGTGTTTCCAATCACAGGTAGTGCGTGAAATGTACCATCACAGAAATTGAACTGTACCTGGAGTCCCATCCACCAGTCACAAATATCTTCCCATCTATTCTAATAGAGACATCATTTTGGCCAGCATTCTTCAGTACAAGCTCATGATGAAGCTGTAGATTACCCTACAAACATAACATATTTAAAATTGATGGTACCATTCGAATTCGACTCCTTACTTTTTACTCACCTCAGGGTCACAAGAAAAAGACTTGAGAACTTTTCCAGGAGACCCAGCAACACCAAAAGCACTTTCAGAAAAATCCATGCATGTAACTACAACAATAAACAATAAGCAAACAATACAGATAATATACTGTATCATACGGTCTAGTAGCTAACATAGACCATACAACAAAGTTAACCAATAGTACATACTTGGTTCATCATACAGCTGTAAGGAGGATAAATACTTGTGAGGATTACGAGTGTCCCATCTAATTAAACTGCCACTCTCAAATCCTGCTATAACTTGATTGTATCTGCCATCCACTTGTGAATAATAAACAGCCATACATGTACCTACGTACGTTAGTTATGCACTTGAGTGAATAGAACAATGGATTCAATGGATTTCATAAATGTGATCTGACCTAGATCCTTGCTCAAGTCAGATCTCAAGATTAGTGAAGGTTTCTTGTCACCTTTACTATATATCTGAACCTGTTAATACATGCAGGGTAGAATATACGTGGTTGAGAATACTCCTTTGTAATTTTTAACTGTAAGGTGCTTGCAGCATTCTGAGTAACATACCTGCCCAAATTCTGAACCACCAATGGCAAAGCTCCATTCTCCTTGGCATAAGCAACACTAAGTGACATTTCTTTGTCAAATGCATGTGTTTATATTGATTATTCAAGCTGTGTGTGTATGCATATATAATTGTGTGCATATAATACTGTGTGTGTGTGTGTGTGTGAGTGTGTACGTGCGTGTGTGTTGTCTGTGTGTGGTACAGGGTGTGTGAGTGTGCGTGTGCGTGTGTGTTGTCTGTGTGTGGTACAGGGTATGTGTGTGTGCTGGGTGTGTGTGGGCGTGCTGTGCCATGTGTACATTGTCTGTGTGCATTGTGGAGTATGTGTGCATGTGTGTGGGTATGTACGAGCATATGTGTGGGTATGTACGAGCATATGTACATTGTCTGTGTGTGTTGCGGTGTAAGTGGGTGTGCTGTGTGCATGTGTGCATGCGTGTATATACACTGTCTGTGTGTGTTGTGGAGTATGTGTGCATGCATGTGTGCTGTGTGCGCGTGTATGTGTGTGTGTTTGATGAAGTATGCTCACTACCTTTCTGTTTAAGAATACTAAACTTGCAAAAACTGTAAGTATCCAGAGGAATACCCACAATTTTCACTTGTTTAGAAAGATCCCACACTTCAGCAACTGATTCTTTACAGAGACTGCACAAGTTAAATACATACATTCAAGTCTGAACATCAAGTTGCATGAAATAGCTTATAAGGTTCACAAGTTGATGATTGTGTTCTAAATTCACCAATACAGCCTGGTTATTCAATCTAAAGAATTCCTAAGACTTTGAACCATAACCCATTCCTGATATCCATCCAACTAGGAACCAGAAGAGAATTATCCTGGTTATGTCAACAATAATATATTTGTGAAATGTTATCTGATGTGGATGTGACTTTAGCTGTAATAAAAATTACACTAATTAAAATTTAAGATATTTTGACATATTCACACCTAAAGCAAGTGATATTTTTAAGTGATTGTCCTGAAAGACATGCAATCATCAGATACAAAAGTAGGGTTTAAGCAGTTTGTAATCAAGAAAGGAAGATACATACATCACCATGCTTTATGTGAGCGCGCACCTTATTATGTTATCAAGACCACAAACATCAACACTAAGTACTGATTTTTTTGATGTTGTAGACCATGACCATCCAACTCGCATAGTCTTCAGGTCAATGATCCCAAGTTGTCCTTCAGCATCTCTGTGGGAGATACAAATCAATCAAATGCATGATCATTTACTAATGGGCTATCCCATAATGCATTTACACGAGATTCTATCCCACACATCTTGACATAGAAATATAAACATGCCCTATAAAGGCAGTCATGCAAGCAATGTGAATGTAATATATCATGCCACTGAACATGGCATCTCGTATTTGATCACAAGAGGGCAATCAATGTTATAGATATAATATGCAATCATGTGAATCGTAGAAATCTGCAAACCACAACAGTGTACATTTAGTAAACACTTTAGCTAGCCAAAAGGCGATATCTTTCATGCATCCTAAATAAAATTGGGTTTCAAACATTCAAACACCATAATGTCATATTGTTTATACGATTCGACTTTATAAGTACATATTTCACAAATCACACCGGTCATACCATAGATTCTATACTACGGTTGCGTAGTAGAGAGTATCTATGGGCATACTAATTAGGCTACGACATATCCAAATACTGTACAATATTTATATGACTTGTACCCATATGACAATAGTTCATCAGATCCATTATTTCCTGGAATAAACTTGATGGAAGTAATTTCCCTTGCACTAGGACGAACAACAAAAAATGGTTCGGGAGTATGAGGATGCGCCATTTTGTTAACAAGGGGATTCCCCTCCTTGCCCACGCAGGACGAACGTGGAAGAATAGCCGCCGAGTTAAGGCGCTCCAGAGAATACCTCCTGTACACACCAGCGCGTATTTTACTGAATGGAAATCTGAACGAAGAAAATGAATGACAAGGTAGGGCTTACTTATCTTTCGTTAGCATACAGACCACTGATGTCTTGTAGGATTGAATTTTGGCCGAATTGTATCCATTTAGTATTTTATATCAAGCCAGTCAACATTAATAAGGGCACTTTCTCAACATTTGCCCTGAATGTCGGTGATAGTGTGGAGCATTCTCTTCAGATTGTTTAGATTCACTCATATTATGTACTGTAGGTCTATATCGGTGAACGGTTATGCGTAACTGACAGATTGCACCAAAATATCGTTGTAATTGACCAGATACTGCTAAGGTATAATACTAAACCACATTGTATAAAATTATTGAAATATGTGACTTTTAAGTCTAGCCATTTTAAACACATACACACATACTGTGTGCGTACGTGTGTGTGTGTGTGTGTGTGTGTGTGTGTGTGTGTGTATGTGTGTGTGTGTGTGTGTGAAAGAGAGAGAGAGAGAGAGAGAGAGAGAGAGAGAGAGAGAGAGAGAGAGAGAATAATACTTTCTATTTCACCCAGAGTTATATTTCACAAGGGCAGCACTATGTGATGGGACAGCCTTCAACTGTACAACCCATGATGAGACAACCTTCTGGTTTCCAGCCCATGATGAGACAACCTTCTGGTTTCCAGCCCATGATGGGACAACCTTCTGGTTTCCAGCCCATGATGGGACAACCTTCTGGTTTCCAGCCCATGATGGGACAACCTTCTGGTTCCCAGCCCATGATGGGACAACCTTCTGGTTCCCAACCCATGATGGGACAACCTTCTGGTTCCCAGCCCATGATGGGACAACCTTCTGGTTCCCAACCCATGATGGGACAACCTTCTGGTTTCCAGCCCATGATGGGACAACCTTCTGGTTCCCAGCCCATGATGGGACAACCTTCTGGTTCCCAACCCATGATGGGACAACCTTCTGGTTTCCAGCCCATGATGGGACAACCTTCTGGTTCCCAGCCCATGATGGGACAACCTTCAGCCATGCAACCCATGATGGGACAACCTTCAGCCATGCAACCCATGATGGGACAACCTTCAGCCATGCAACCCATGATGGGACAACCTTCAGCCATGCAACACATGATGGGACATCCTTCAACTGTACAGCCCATAATGGGACAATCACCAATTGTACAACCCATGATGGGACAATCATCCACTGTACAACCAATAATGGGTCAACCTTCGAATGTACAGCTCATGATGGGACAAGTGTCCACTGTACAATCCATGATGGGACAAAGTATTAAATCTCAAATACTATCCCAAAATCAGAATCACATACCTGCTACTCAATTCCAAACCTCATCTCCATCCATCCCATCTCTGAAGCCTAACCTGGGAGGGGTTCCAAATCTATCACCAGAATATCAAGGTTATGCCTATGCATATACTTATACATAATAAATGTACAATTCTGTATCCATGTCTGTACATACATACTACAGGTAAGTCCCAAGTACCTACTCAGCAGGAGAAACCATCAGAGAAACAGGAATGGTTCAAACTTCAAAAGGAACGCTTGCAAGCATCAAAAATCCAAGACAAAGTTAGGAATCCAGTAGATGACATGTTTGGCAAGAAAATTGCAGTTGCTCAATCTCCCCTGCATTCAGCACCACAAAGTAAACCGCAGCAGACTGTGAGTCAGGACGTTATCTGTACTGCCTCATCTGAATTGTCCAATTGTGATTTATCTGAGGAAGTGCCAGGGAGCCCATGTGAAGATTCTAAACCTGAAAAAGGTACAACCTAGGTGTGGTTGTCAACATTTATCTTGGTGTATTTGAGTCTGATTCTTTATTTGTTATTTCTACTAGAAGAAATAATATTCAACAAAATTTTGGAGCAGTCCATGAATTTGAAGCTGGACACTCCACCGATGAAAAAGAAACAGCAATTCAAGAGTGATAAGGCACTGCTGAAATCTAAGCAGACACCTACAGTGTATTCATCGTCAAATAAAGCAAGAGAATGGGGTGGTGAGGCAAACGAGTTCCGAGGTCTATTCACTAATGAGGATGACTTTGGAGAGTTTTCAAGTGCTGAAGTGCCTGGTACTTCCCATGCCAGTGGATTCCCTCATGTGCAGTCGTATGTCCAGAATGTCAGTGGTAGTCAAAGCCAGGATACTCCTGCTGAGTACAAGCCTGACCTAGTCCCATCCCAAACTCAGAATATTTACAACCCGGTAGCTCCTGTGACAGGAACCAGTCTCATGCCAAGTGTGAATCAAAACCCTATTATGTCATCGCAGTTATTGCATCCAATTCAGAACGTTACTGCTGTGCACAGTATGGAGGTTAGTTTATGTGCTTGTGTTTTAATCATATACTTACAGTATGTATATTACATGTTATGACTGTGTGTAATTGTGTCTACCTTAGAACACTGGTATTGCATCTGCTGATCCCAAAGGAACATTTTCTATTCCTGGATCATGGATCCACAATATGAGTGCATTACCAAGAGTTTACCACGAAGTTTACAGAATGGCTAGTGTACCTGGAACAGCTTTTCTTGACACAGCCGTCATTACAAAGCTATTTGGATCCAGTGACTTACCACGACCAGTATTGAAAGAAATTTGGAATGAAGTGAACAAGGCGTACCGCGGTAAACTTTTAAAGGAAGAAATGATAAAGGCTTTGGCTTTGATAGCTTTGGCACAGGTGGGACTTTGCGACTATATCACACTTCCAAATAGTGAGACACTTTTGACAGTGTTTATGTTCATAATCCATTAGGGTGGTGTCACAGCTCTGACCTGTGAATCACTGTTGAACCTTTCCAATGCTCCTGTGCCTCATTTGACTGCTGTCAACATCCCTCCTGACTTGCCCAATCAATCCAATGTTGCTCTTAGTCTTCCACAAAGTGTAAGAAATACCCAAATGGTGAGCTGTTCTTTCATCACTGCTGATTATACTTCTCTTCTACTATGTAGTTGCCTGCTGTATATAATGCTTCCTCGATGAGTACAGGAGTGACACCCTCTTCAACAACCCAACATGTCAAGTCCTTGGCTGATGTGAGTCATTGTAGACTGTTAAATTTGTGAATGAATTTAGTTAATCACATCCAAATTAATCCTCTTTAATTCACAGGAATCCAGTGTTTTGAAGTGTTTGGAAATATGTGGAACAGTGATACATTCAACTTTAGAAGTACTTTGCAAAGCTAATTCTCAAATACTAGGTGAAATTACGAGTTCCTCAGAAGGAAGAGAAAAGTTACAAGGTGAACATTACAGATCTGTGTGGCCATATCAATTGGTAGGAGTGTGAAAATATATTCACATATTGCATGTAGTATTTGCCTAGAGTACATTCTTCAAAATGTGTATGGTGATTGTGTAACATTTCCCTATATACTGTACGTATGTACATACATGTGCTGTATAAATGTACGTATGTACAATGCATAGTCAGGGCTTACCACTAGCATGTAGTGTAAGAAAACAGACACTTTGTAAAGGATTCATTCTGCCTAATGTGGGGGCTGTATGGTTTTCTCCTTATATCTGTGTAGTGCATAAGTTACTGTGCCCTGCAGTTTAATCACTTGAGAACCTTTGTATATTCAAATGTATGTTCATACATATTTCCATTAACGTATTATTGCTACTATATTATGGTAATTTGGCCTTGTGTGGTGGCAGCACATTCAACTCTCATTATAATCTCTTGCTAGTGATTGTTGTCATTCATTCACAGGGGTTGGTGAAATTCACAAAATTGCAGTAAGAATGGGCCACTCATATACAAAAGATGTTGGTGAGTGTGCTTCTTGTTTTTAGATGTTGGTTGGATACTTATAAAACGATAAACATGAAGTGTGTTCATGGTTGGGGAAGGTTTTTGTTGCACATAAGCCTGTGCAAGGCCTAAGATTGACAAAATTATATCCCTGGATTTATGCCAACCAGCTGAAAAAAGACTAAAGTCTCTATCAGCTGGGGGACCGAAGTCCGATTTTGATGGCAACCAGTGGTAACCTTCCAGTCATCCAAATCATCAAAACAAGTAATTCGAGTTCAAAAACTCGTGGGGCTGCCGCCCCCCGCACTCGAATTACTTGGAGGCTTTCCTACGTCCAGAAGAACCTTCGCTGAGGTTCTTACGTTCGGCGAAGCTTTAGCACACGAATTCTAGCCCAAATTCTAATTGTCGGCGTTCGAAATCGTCCATCTTTATTTCGCGCAATATAAATTATAATATAAATTCATTGTTGTGGTTACGCGTAGGAACACATATTATATATATATATATATATCGAGCGTTACATACCGGAAGTTGAAATGAAAACAATATAGGGGCTGCCTGCGGCAGCCCCTAAAAATGAAGTGTGTTCATATCCACAAAGTAAACATTTTTTAGCTATATTGTTTTCATTTCGACTTCCGGTATGTAACGCTCGTCCGATAGATATATATATAGATATATATATAATATGTGTTCCTACGCGTAACCGCAACAATGAATTTATATTAGAATTTATATTGCGCGAAATAAAGATGGCCGATTTCGAACGCCGACAATTTGAATTTGGGCTAGAATTCGTGCGCTGAAGCTTCGCCAAACGTGATAACTTCAGCGAAGGTTCTTCTGAACCTAAGAAATACGCGCAAGTAATTCGAGTGCGGGGGGCGGCAGCCCCACGAGTTTTTGAACTCGAATTACTTGTTACCTTCATCTTCCTATGTAGTAAGCTACATGTGTTATATTAGCATAGCCACACAGAGTATGCAATGGTATTTATATTAACATGGTGCTATCAACACACACACACAGTGCAAAAAAACAGATATGATTCCGAATTTTTGTACAATGGCAACTGATTTATTCAGTTTGTCAAACCATGAAATATATCATTTTCACCAACAGACTACAGGATCTGATGTTTACAAACTTAGGATCATTTTCAGCTGTTTTTCAATAAGCCAGTACTTTACTGTTTTCATTGCAAGAGCTATACACTTGACGAACAGTTGAAAGTAACTTAACACTAAGATTGCAATTGATATCGTCTAACCTTATGATGAAGTCTCTTTACCATAGTGGATTACCTTATGTATTGTGTAGCTTGTTTTATGTACGTACATATTGAATGTGTGATGCAGAAATTCAAAAGAAAAAGATGTCTATTGAGAATGATTGGGCAGCTATTCTCAATATCTCTGAAATGATTAAACAAGTGAGTTTACATTTATGTATTCATGACTCTGCATACATCTGTCCAGCAATAATCCCAATAATTATACTCCATCACATGATAAAAATATGTTGTTAGTCCAGCCCCTCATTGGTGTTGAGCTGTCTTTATAACTTTATTACGTAAACAGCTTCAGGGGGATAGGTAACTATTACTGTGTATTGATCACCACTCTCATTCATCTTGCAATCTTCAATCAATATCATCACCATCATCATCACAAGCACCCTTTGATCCATGTGCACTGTTATCATCCTATATACTGTATATGGTTACCACACAAAATGTACATGGTGTAATCAGTCTGGGATCCTTATTTCCTTTCACAACCTACGCTAAAACTGTAAACTTTGTTACACGCATATTAGTACACTTTATTAAATAAACATACGAAACATTATCAATAATAAACATTATTGCACATATTACACATACGTACATGATACTGTTATTGCAAATGATTGATGTA
Source organism: Chondrilla cf. caribensis (assembly GCA_964020155.1). Lineage (NCBI taxonomy): Eukaryota > Metazoa > Porifera > Demospongiae > Chondrillida > Chondrillidae > Chondrilla > Chondrilla cf. caribensis. The sequence continues at coordinate 2,489,183 of OZ026567.1, forward strand.
GTAGTATTGTGAAGTTGTAATGTTCCTTGTAGATTATGGAGACGTCAGCTGTAGTTTCAAATCCTGAAGGAAACACGCAGCCATGTGGTTTATGCAGTGATGTACCTCGTTATTCTCCATCCGTGTCAGATGTGATGACATTCAAAGGATGTAGCTGTCATGTGTCTTGTGTAAATTTTTGGAATACTTTCATTTCAGTAGCATAACAAACATAATGTGGGAACCTAGTTGTCAACTTTATTCTACCGTGGACCATATGCATGGTTCTACATAGCATCTTCAACTGTATAATGCACCTTACCATTAGTGTATACGTACATACATGTATTCTACATTATATTTGAACCTGGACACACATTATACTTCATTATAGGAATTGACAGTTGTAAACTTTGCAAATTTTGTGCACACATTATATATACGTATAATCAATGATGATGTTCATGTATGTTGATATACTATATACGTACGTATGTATGTACATTACAGTTATAAATATAGTATTATAAAAACTATTTAATTCATTATTCTAATGTCCACACTACAATATAGCTAGTCCATGCATGCCGAATAAATATATGAACATGCTTACAGATCAACCTGTCCTCAAAGGTATAATTAGAGATCATCACACTAGCTATTTCAAACTTGCAGAGCACTATAGTTCATTATTAAATATTACAATATATTGACCTGAAATGCTATGTTAGTATAATAATAATATGTACAAAGCTAATGTAATTTGTAATTTAAAATGTCTGTTCTCAAAACATGCTATAAATCAGACTTCACTTATTTGTTTTGTTGGCACAGTGCGCTTAGCATATTCAACAAAATCATCGATGAGTACAGGCCAAGCCCCTGAGGTAAGAGTAGACTTAGATGAAATACATGTATGTACGTAGGTTAGTAGGTATCCGGGTTAGCACATACCATTGGTTCCTACATACATACACTTTACTTAGTCCCGAAACTCATGTACACTATGTCAACCTGTACTGATGGTGAGTACCTCTGATGAAAGAATACGTACAGATTTGGTGTGCTCTTTGAGGTATTTACTAGGCACATTGGACTGTGCACTGCATACATGTGTGATGAACATAGTGACTTGTGAAATACACTGTAAAAGGCACAATAAGTCTCTAACAACAGCTATCTATAATAGTGATATCTTAATGTGTTCACACAATGTTTATTTCTAGGGGAAAGAACCCAAATCAAATTTAATACGTATAATGTTTGCTTATATGTCATTTATAGTACAGTTTGTATGTAATTAGGGGTATGTATATACGTATGTACATACAATAATGTGTTCTCTTAGCAAGTATTTCAGTACACACTCGTCTAGGGTATATATCGTTTGAGATACGTAAATAGGGGGATCACTCGTGCTTAAATTTGCCTAGTCTCACTATGTCGGTCAATTTAGGAGGAAAGTGTCTGCTCCTACAATACTATGTAGATTTAACTGTATCATAAATCTGTACTTGGAGTAGCTTCACGAGTTCTTACTTTGCATAAGCTGATGCATTGGACGTACGTACATATATGACCATTAAAATAGTGCAAATACTAAAAGTAACAACTTATGGGTACAAACCTTCTTCATCATAGTTGCTAAATTGGTCATCAATAGTAGTGATGAATTCCAACAATAGGTTCCAAGTGTCTCTAGATATTGCCTTCTTGTGGTGCTCCTATGTGGGTTTTAAACTGGAGATATTCAACCAAGGTCTACTGTATATACAACAGATTGTAACAACTATACTTACAACAGTACCTTTAAAAAATCACACCACAGATGTAAATGTTCAAATTTATCTTGTAGGCATAATGCCCAGTAAGCAATAGCCATGTCCAAATCTACAACAGTATAACACACAATAAGTGCATATGTTCACTAACTGTTCATGTTCCAATAATACAAGATTAATACATACCTAGAGATTTTTGACCAGGATTTTTAGCATAGTCAAATGTAAAAAGGTAGAACTCCTTGAAATCCTTCGGATCTGTTACATAAGATTCTATAGAATCCAATTTTTGCTTGAGCTTTTCCAGTGTATCGCATCTGTACATTAATGCCAAGTGAAGCACTGAATTGTTACTGGGTCAGTGGAAATGCCGTCAATACACACTACACAGTAGAAACTTATTCAGACTTATTCAGACCTCAAATATAATACAAACAATTGCATTATCTACGTACGAACATGGGTATGTTCAGATACACTACGTACGTGCAAGGGACCTACAAAATGAACATTTTTATCAGATGTTCTCTTTATCAGGGTTGAATAACAGACTCATATGTAGTTGTGCAAACAATCCCTTTGTGAAAATACTTTGGATTTATACCCATTAAAGTAGTTGACGCAGGAATGCATTCGTGCTAATACAGTCTTCAGTAATAACCCATGCTTGAATACATACCTTGATTGGACATGTATGGCTCTGTGAAAGATATTATGCGTAATTTAAAGCATGAATAAACCATTTAAAAACAAGATAATTTATATTCCAACATTATGAATTTAAACCACCATATAAAGCCTGAGACATGCTTGACACTTGTTGCAATAATGTGAATGGACAGTGACATGATATGGCATGTTGAAGTGGCATATTTACGTACATGATACAGAACACATCTTCAATAACGTGAAATACTGTATACTTGCATCTTGGAGTTGCTACATGTGTGAAATCTCACAGAACCCACCCAAGCTCTGTCATCCCTCGTACAAATTCCACTCTAGTGAATTCACACTGGACAGCTGCCTTGCACATCCATGCTAGTATCAGCACTTTCAGAGAGGCTGGATCAACACAAACGTCATCACAAAATTTGCAAATTCCTTGAGCCAGCATCTTATCTTCCTCTATAGAATCTAAATGGTAAATCATAGTTAAGCAACTCTATCTACATATGGATGCAACCAAGTTTTTTATACATATTATGTAAATCTCTCAAATGTCTGCCAACCTCTATATCTCTCAAAAAGAGAATTTAATTTCTTTTTCTCAACAGTTACTGGCTTTTCATGAAAATATCTGACAGGATTTTGGAAGAATCCATCAACTGCAATCTCTAGCTTCCAGTCATGGGAGGAGAGGCAACTGATAGCAGTATTCTCATCACATTGAGTTATAGACATAAACTGCTTAACTTTGCTTCTTTGTGCTGACTTTAGCTTGTACTGTGGGGATGACAAAATTGATGCCACAAATCACATAAATTGAAGGTTGAATTCTGCCAGCACTCCCCGCATAGCATTGCACACTCCAAAGGACAATATATCTAACATAAGAGCTGAATACAGTTAACACTTACGATGGATAAATACATACGCATGTACAAAAGGATACATGCATGAGTATACATCGTCTTGCATTATGATACATAGTATACCAGGTAGCTTGTTATATTCAGGTTAATCCCAATGTGTTTCCATGGATGGTTGCTTACAAGTAGCCAATACACAAGAGTTGATATATATCAAGCTTTATGCCATCAAGGATGATAGCAAGAAAGATCATAAGACATTAGGCATTATATTATGCATTCCATTATCAAAAGCTTTCATGGTAGGTATATTTAGGGTTCCGTCACGAAAAAATATGGTCCATTGCCAAAAACAGTCCCTGGGGACCGGAAATAGCGGCAAAACCAGTCCGCATGGACAGGTTTCTGACGTCCTGAATGGTCTGCTCGTGCCTAACCCTAACCCTAACCCTAACCATTTTTGATGGCATATTGAGTCCAAGGGAGACCATATATGGTGCTAAAAAAGTCCGGGGGACCACTCTAGGCGGAGACTACTTTTCGTATGACAGTTCAATAAAAAATAATACAATAATGATATCCCGAGGAAGTAACTGGGATTACTATACCAAACCTACTTTTATCGGCCATTTGATCAAACGACAGCTATTTATAAAAACAAACATAATACACTATGTACTAGTATTGTGCAAATGTATAAACATAGGCACAAACATGTCACTAGTACTAGACTACGCAGTTATTTGTACAAACGCGAAGTGCGTTAGTGGTATCCATTTTGATAACTGAGTTTAAAGTAACTCGAGTTATATCTGATCTTCTTAAGGGATACAATTTCGATGAATCATAAAACACTCAAAATGATGCGAGTCCCAGTCCGTGAAACGAGGTGGTAAAAGTTATAAGTGAACAACTACAGCAGGACGTTCAGTCTTAAATTGCCATTATAAGTATGGCAGACGGTTAAAATTGACAGAAAGAACAGTAACTAGAAGGAATGAACAAAATAAACACTACCAAATACCTCTACAAACCTTGAGAAGTCGAACTTACCATCGTCGCGAAGTCAACACATTAGGGCGCTAAACTATAACAAACGCCCATTAGCGCAAATCAGGGTACACTAAAGCCCTCGACTATATACTTACGTATATACCTGGTATCTTACAATGATTTCATAATTTTCATTACAAAATCTTGGTAAAGTCGGTAAAGACTACAATGAAGCCCATTCATAAAATGACTGCATGGATACTAGCAGTTTGCTTCCTTCATTGGTAACAATCTGTTTGTGCTCAGATAAAGTGGATATTTTGTTTTTTAAGGCATTCAGTGCTTCGATCAGTTGCTGCTGAGTCTCACTTTGCGATGTTATTTCGCTCTGCAACTTTGATATTTCCAAATACACTGCAAACAGGAAAACAGCAAAAAAATTAATTTTCAAAGAAATTGAAACTGCTCCTCTTCCATTGCCATGCAAAAGCATTCACACAGAGGGATGGACTACAGTATACAGATGTATTTTCATTAATCTGCCACCAAACCTCTTACAAACCACACCCTGATTTCTTAATGAAATACCAATGTAATATTATACAAACAGTAATGGATACCCAGCTAATCTGTCAAATTTGTTAATCTTCCTTGTGTTCTTTGAAAATGAATTGTGGTGGACTAATTATAATTTACTGTATCCCCAATCATAACAAATTGATAAAATCAGATATTTTGCTGTGTGAGATACTAAAAAACTATTGCAACTCTTTAAGTCTCATAAAAATATCAAGTACAAAAATACAAATATACGATATCCAATGACAGTTACGTGAATATCAACAATTGACATGACACACCTTCTACTTTCTCTGGAAACGACTCTGAAGCTGGTAAAATACTGTCATCCTTTGTCGAGGAGGAGAAGGTATATGGTACATTAGGGATCACAAAGCATGGCATGAATTCCTACACATCAATACATACATCAACTTTATCATCATCTTTTGCTTCTTCTTGAGTATAACTTTGTATCATCGAAAAGTTCTACAGAATAATAGCATACTTATTAGTACACAATGGATGTTAGATAATATATTACGTAAAAAGAGCTTGAATTTCTACTAGAATTTCACATAAAATATACACTGACAGTGAGAAAACAATTGTAGTAGAGCAAGAGCACGTATAGGACAAAAGTGCTAGATTTGTATATTAAGAGTACGCACAGTGAATCACACTAGGGCAACCTACTAACCTGACTATGTAGTCTTTCCCACCAATTGCCAAACTGACTCTTGATATTCCTCTTCCTTTTCCATAACTCACACTTTATAGAACGAGGGACCAAATCCAGAGCAGAAAGGAATTCTATCTCCTATTACAAAAACTTAAAACATGATTGTACATTCATACGTAACTATCCACAAAGTGGCTTATTTCTAGTGTCCTGATGTGATTTTGTGTCCAAACTGTATGGTGTGGCAACAACAGATGGAATCTAGGGAAGCCCTCTACGTACTTACTATTGTAAATTGTGGTGTTGAATGTCGATGAACTTCGGCAAACAGTATTGAAACAATGTTGAAATTGTTGATACTTTAATGGTTCTTGCATGCACCATAGACACTCTAAACTATGGTTACGTAGTTTAGAGTGTCTATGCCTGTACAACACATTCAACAATAAGAATCATTATGCATAGAGCATTAGTGTCACTATACACACAGCTTGGTGGAGTACATCAATGATTAAAATCCTCTAATTTGGCAACATTTTCCCTTGCTTTTACACTGTCATCGTATGATGTATTAAATATATGACAGCATTTATGGTTATAGGGTAAAATGGGGTAACTTGGAACGCTTTTTGAAACCTATCAACACCTCCACTGCTTGCACTCTGATGGATCATTGGATGAAAGTTACCGTGCATCTAAAGTAGATATCCACCCATCATGACCAGTTCAAAATTTGAATATAGCACCATTCCATCAGATAGCAGAATAGTTTTTGTAATAACTTTGTAAAGTGTGGTAAAATGGCTGTCGGGGTAACTTGGAACCATAGATACTCTATACTACGGTTGCGTAGTATAGAGTATCTATGTTGGAACACTCTGAAAACTTGTCGTGAAATCATCACAGGAGCTCCAAACGATGACCGGGCATACAATAATGCTTTAGAAGAACTCAAATGGTATAAAAAGACTATACTATAATCTATCATACATAAAGCTCAGTTTAAAAAGCCAAAACACAAAGGGTACATCTCAGCGTGGAGCAGGCCGTTCAAGAGCAAATAGAACAGATCCAACATAGTCTTTAATTTGACTGGGCAACATAACTAGGTCAGTACATGCAAGATGATACCACCCCTGGCATTCATCACAAGCCACCCAGTCTGTGTCTTTTTCTTCATTGCCACATTCTTGACCCTCGTGAACAACTATTTTCGAGTTTGTTGTTGAAAACGGGATTGCTGCTATCCTCAACCAAGAATGCTATTGAAAATAACTAGGTTTCTGTTGAAAAAAAAATTCTAAGCTCATATTTTATCTGCGCTTGTTCACTTTTTGATTGATAACTTCCTCTGGGATATGCGAATAGTTGTGAAACAATCAATGTAACTTTACCTCATACTACCATCATGTATGGTCAACCTTAACCAAAACTTGGTACTAATGTTTGTGCAATGAAATGTGTTCCAAGTTACCCCGCTTTACCCTATAACTTCCCAACGTAAAATGGCATAACTTTATAGACATCGAAAATCACAGGAGAATTTACTTTAGACAGCTAGAAACTTCGAAATGAATCATACGCGAAAGCTAGCTATCGACCTACTTGACGACTTCTAGGGCGTGTGGGGTTTAACACATGTAACAAGGTAATCATTCACCGAAGACACCTATCACCTGTTTTCGATGTTGATCCATATCTATCTCTTGGTAAGAAAAATCCAACTTTGAATTTAGACAGACTCAAGTTATTCTCAATCTGTAAACCGTGACAAGATTGGGGGTATATGCTACTCCATTTTCTATTGCACAATCGTAAACTTTCTTGCGTAACTGGCTGCCTCGCCCAAGAAAAAATCATGAGTGAAGCTGTGTCCAAAATCCTTCCGTTAACTTTTTTAGGCAAGTGTGGAATCCAAGTATCTAAAATATGTTTGGGAACAATGACATTTGGACAGGGACAAGTAAGATTTGAGTGTATTTATCTCTAGTTAGTTCAAGCATAGACCCTATAAAACCGGTTTTATAGGGTCTATGGTTCAAGTTACTTATAGTGTTAGGTCCGTAGGCTGCAAAGAGCAGTTTGCCGGTAGGTTCATAGATCAGCCAAACCTGTATGTGTTGCAGGATCGACGATTATGAGTAGTTTAAGTTCCTCGAATCAAGAAGTCCCCAAAAAAGGCTTTTAAGAAATAACGATCGCGAATACATTTTAGCTTCCATAATATAAGTCCAGCCCATTTCAAAAATTTCAGCGAAATCTGTGTGCATTTCGGTGTTATGTTTGTAATAATTGCAGAGCAGTAGCATGAAAATCAAGTAATTATTGATTAATCCACACTGCTTATTCAATAATCCATCACTGCTTATTCATTAATTCACTACTGCTTTATTTGCCACACCCTTCAATCAGCCTTTATTTTCGTGTGCAAAATAATGAGCAATTTGTTTTGAGTATGATTTAAACAATCTATCATACTCATTGACCTACCACATTTTCCTTGACTGTTGAATGAGAATTCACTGTATTTAGGTGTCAAATGTACTTCACCTCTCTCCATGCTACGTCGTACGTAGGTCAAAATGGCGCCACATGAAGATTCCCCCCAAACGCAATCAGCGATTAGTGGCTCCACTAAACAACCCAATTGGTCTGAAATCGATGAAGAATTTAGATCTATTATTGCCCCTATCCATGCTACCCTGGCTAATGATGATCTATCCACCGAAGACGCGGCGGAAAATTTCTCTACTGCTCTTACCTCCCACCTCCGTCACCATCTTGTCATTCCAGACCCTAACACCCTACCATCTCATAGGTCCGGTCCACACCGTGAAAGAGCCATTCTCAAGCTCACCAAGAGACTGGCAAAGATCAAAAACGCCAAACGCAAGGATTTCACCAACGATCCCAGAGATTTCCTTACAGCCGTTCGCTTGCACAACAGAGTTAAAAAAGCCTCAGAGAAATCGAAATCCTTCCGGGAAACTTGCAGGCAAGAAAGGGCTTTTCAGAACAACCCCTGGTCTTACTCCAAATCGATCTGTAACACGACGTCTTCTAAAGTAAGTCCCAAGTTCTCCAGTGATACATGTCTCAGCCACTTCAAACCCAGTTTTGAAGCACAGGCCAACCCAAGTTATGCCACCCTACCACGCTGGGTTCCAGAAACCATGCCCCTACCAGACACCTTATCCTCCTTTGACCTGTCTCCAATAAGGCCTAGGGAGATCAGAAGCATATTGAAAAAACTATCCAAGCCATCCGCTCCCGGACCCGACAGCATCTCTTACACCCACCTGAAAAGACTCCCATCTACTCACCACTTCCTCGCCACCCTCTTTTCAATGATCCTGCTCAGGTCCCAACAAGCCCCAAAGATATGGTGCATCGGAGACATTAGACTAATACATAAGAAAGGCAACCCAAAAGAGCCCGAGAATTTCAGACCCATCGCTTTAACTTCAGCAGTTGGCAAATTGTTCCACCGAATTCTTGCCTCTCGGATAGAGACATATGTCCTACAGAACAAGATCATTGACCCTAGACTACAAAAAGGCTTTCTATCAGGTATATCTGGAGTCCAAGAGCACATTTTGACTGTGAATGCAATCATCGACAATGCAAAAGAAAAAGGCCTTCCCCTCTGTGCTACCTTCGTCGACCTAAGAAACGCCTTTGGATCAATACCCCACAAACTCATCCATGATATGTTGGTGTACATTGATGTCCCACCCCAAATCGTCACCTACATTGACAACGCTTACTCAAAATTAATTGCCTCTATCTCAACCCGCCAGTGGGTCACTCCGTCCTTTAAGATAAGCCGTGGAACTTTCCAGGGTGATACCCTCTCGCCCCTGCTATTCCTACTGTGTTTCCATCCTATTCTGTCCTATGCAGAAAAGTTACCATCTACCAGCTCCGAAATGACCCAAACCCTGCCCAACTCATCTGGCCTGCCACCACCTGGATCCTTCATCTATGTCGAATGGAACGAAGAGGCCTCCGACGAGGAGAAGGGCTGGTACAAATGTAGAGTGGTCCGATACCTACCTGACTGCAGAGCAGTCTTGGAATACGACAACTACTCGACAGAGGAAGTCTCCCTCAGAGAAGTACAATGGCACTTTACCAGAAAATCATCTAAACCCTTCATGGCAATGGACAGCAACCTCCCTGTTTACCCCCTGAAGAAGGTTTGTGCTGAAGCAGCGAAGGCAAAAACCATCAAACTAAGCCCTCGAACAGTCCTCGGCTACGCAGATGATACCACCATTCTGTCGAAATCACCAGAAGAACACCAACAGGCCCTCATCGAAATCGACAACAAATGCTCTGACCTGGGTCTTGAAATCCGCCCCGATAAGTGTGTGTCCCTCATCTTTAACGGCAGAAGCATGAATAAGCAGAGAACTTTCAAGATCCATCAAGGACACACTCGTAACATCTCCTCCACTCCAACCAAATTTCTAGGCCAAACAATCGGCATCACCATCGCCTCTACCAGAGTGCATGCTAGCAAGGGGTTCTCAACAAAAGTATACTCTGCCCTAGAAAAGATCGACCGCCTCCCAATCAGAGGTGAGTACAAAGTCTGGATTTACAAGTCCTACCTGGTCCCTTCCCTTACATTCAATCTAGCTGTCGAGATCATCTCTGCGTCCACCATCAAGAAAATTCAAAGCAAAGCCACCTCTTACCTTAAGCGATGGCTGAAACTACCGAAGTGTTCCACTCTGGCCTCTTTGTTCCATCCAGGGGTATGCAATCTCCCACACCTCCCCCAGGCTCAGGAGAAGGCCAAACTTAGGCTTCTCGCCCAAGTTCACATTTCACCTGATCAAAACCTGCGTGAACTAGAAAACCTCATCCTCGATCCATCGTTCGCTCATCGGCAGTGCATTCCACCAATCTGCCAAGAAATCGCCCATATAGCATCACCACAAATCAACTCTAACGCCGAGCCAATTCATCTGCTTGACTCAATGAAAAACATCCTCAGCAAACGCCAATGTGCTGTTTGGGACTCCCACCTGGAAACCCTTTCAGTCCAGTCGAAGTTCCTAGACATTGCTGCCCTGGAACAGCATTCCAAAGTGTGGTCAAGGATTATGTTCGGCCTCCCCGCAGGCCAACTATCCTTTTTAATCCGAGCAGGCATTGATGTCCTTCCATCCCCAGCCAATCTACAAAGATGGAACATCCAACCTGACTCTACATGCTCCCTCTGTAACTCTAGACCCTGTACTGTAAGCCACATCCTCAATGGATGTCCTACAGCTTTGAATCAAGGGCGCTATACATGGAGGCATGATAGTGTCCTGTCCCACCTTCTCAAGCTGATCCAATCCACTCTGTCAGAGGTCACTATTTATGCTGATCTACCTGGACATCGAGCCCTCAACAACCCACCATCAACCATCCCTCCTTCTCTAGTTGCTACTTCTGCACGCCCTGACATAGTTATCATCTCCGGCTCTTCCATACACCTGCTAGAACTTACTGTTCCATCCAACACGGTAAAAAACATCATGAACGCTAGAGTAAGAAAGCAATCTAAAACCAACTATATCCACCTCGTCAACGACCTCGAATCATTAGGCCACTCAGTCCACCTTCACACTGCAGAATTGGGATCCCTGGGCCATTTCAATCCTGAAACAGTGTCTGAGGTACATTCCATCCTACCTTCGAAATCAAAATCCGTTATAAGAAAGGA
>OZ026567.1:2512929-2542929 GCA_964020155.1 Chondrilla cf. caribensis
CACACAAGTGTACACGCTGGTACACACGCACACACACAAACATCAATATCACAATACTGTAGTATGTCTATACTCTGTGTACTCACACACACACGTGTAAACTGTCACAAATACACACATCCAAACATGTGAAATGATTGTGATTACAATAACTACAAAAAGTAAATTCCAACACAGCACTGACGGTTTCAGGGCACCCACACCCAAACACACACACATGCACACACATGCACACACAAACACACACAAACACACACACACATGCGCAAACACGTACAAACACACACACACACACACACACACACACACACACACACACACACACACACACACACACACACACACACACATACACACATACACGCACACACACTCACACACACGCACGCACGCACGCACGCACACACACACACACACAAATGTGCGAATGTGCAGAATCACAGATTTACCACTTCTTTTATACCCGCTGGACGCTTCAAATTTCGCGCCATAATGACGTCAGAATATTGATCGAAATCCACTGCGTTGCCGTGTTGACGAATACGTTATAAGATCATCGGAACGCATAACAAACGCGATCAAAAATTACATCGTAACATTAGTCTAACTAGTTAGACCGCCTCCTGCCCTGATCCGAAACGCCCGAAGGCGTTTCGGGTGGGAGACGGTCTAACATAGATAGCGATTAGTTCACACCTCGGCATTAAGAGGTGTGACTTTTGGGTTCATTGTCTCACTGCAATGAGCGGTTCCGGTGAAGGAGATTTGACGCAGATTTATAAACGATTCTGTAGACTTTGTGAGGAGAAGTTATTTTCTTCGCCGTCACTAACGAGAGCTGGTAATCTTCTAAAACGATCGATTTACCGTGTCCAGTTGACAGGCAAACGACGGTATCTTGTCCCGAAAATACACTAACTATTGACGCGTTCTGTTCTTTAGACAATACGATGCTTTCTCGCTTGATCCTCGATTAGGCGAAAGGCAAAGCTCCGTTCATCTCAACCATAGACGATCAAAATGTACTGTGTGTGCACCTTCACACTACGGTCACTTCCGTTACCCATCTCATTAATCAAAAATTCTTTGCCCAGAATTCTGGGCAAAGAACTTCTGATTCGCTGAAAGTCACGCGCCAGAGGTGTGAACTAATCGCTATCTATGTTAGACCGTCTCCCACCCGAAACGCCCTTCGGGCGTTTCGGATCAGGCAGGAGGCGGTCTAACTAGTTAGACTAATCGTAACATCCGAGTACAACTCGATACAGCAATTTGAAATACATCATAGCAATCAGTACAGGAAAAGAAAAGCGAATAAAAAGGTAAAGTGACCCCGAACTGCTGACGGGGTCTGTTATTCCGTGTTTTCTGGCTTGTCCATACATTTCAATAGAGCAATCACCTATAGAGGTAGAATCTATGAATAAACAAACGAATGCAATGTAAAATTTCTTATGCCTAGGCCTATTGACATTCTATCCGTGTAAACTATAGCATAGACACTCTAAACTACGTAACGTAGTTTAGAGTGTCTATGCTATAGCTAGGTATACGTATATCGCATTATAGTATCCAGAATCAATAAATGGCGGTTTGTGTGGTCAGGTCGTACTGGCATCTTTGAAGATTATAGTCTCTGGACAGGATTTTAGTCATCCCCTTATATCGAATTATTCCTCAGTTGTCACACGTGCGTTTTTGACAAGTTTAGGTAAGAATCTACAGACTAGTCCTCTTTATAACTTTTTTCAAGTTGGGATGCTACCAGCTTAAGCTTGAAACTTTGATATTTTGAGTATCACCACTGGTCAATCTTGTATAGATGACTGGCGGACTTGAATTTGAGAATCTAACTCTCAATTTTAAGGCTGTCATTAGTGGCCGGTTGTTCCAAATCACCCTCAGACTCCTTTACCTTAGACCCATGCATCTTCGTTGTTACGAATTATCACAATTCATGTGTGTATTTCAATTCTTCAGATATTAGGCTACATGATTCATTGATGGATGTAGCCAAAGGAATCCACAAAAAACAACTTGAAGGTAAGTTCCTTTTACATAGTGGAGTACTCATTTTCAGTCATGATTATTATACTAGCCAGGATAATGTAGCTGCTAACATCAATTGTACATACATCTGTTATACCTGTCAATTGGATACAAGTAGTATAATATTATAACATTATACTGATTTCTGTGATCTACACTAAATGCAGATATTTGTTACATTTATTTGTGAAATTGAAGTCTTTGGATCAAAGGGGTTGGGTGTGAACCTAACGTATATGTTTATTTACAATTGTGATTATAAAGTTATTGTGAAGATTATCATTGTTGGTTTGCCACATATGGGATAGCTCTCTGTTTCAAGATAATTCTCGCAATGTATTACATCCTGGGTGCCTAGTATAGTAGCCCAATGGGCTATAGGCCTTCCCAGTTTAAATAAGATTACCTAACCTAACCTAACCTAACATTAATCTGCATAGAACTACATGGTGATTGATTGATAGTTTTTTTCTGTTCTGTGGGACAATTGGCCACACTAAATAATCATTCTGTCACTAGTACACACATCTCTCTGTGTACCTTAGGTGTTCACATAGGCCTTCTAATATAGCTTATCTGTATTTCATCTGAATTTTATGAAATATTTCAGTTTGTGATGTCTATTTTATGTGTATAGATGCGCAAACACTGGCTAATGCTATGGTCAATAGATACCAGTGGATTGAAACAAGGGATAACCCAGGAGAGCAGAGATATTCTCTTGAGTATTTGTCACAGACCATTGCACAGCAGAAACCCTATGTTCAGTTTTTTCTAGGTTGTGGATGTGGATGGTAGGTTTATGAAGTGCTATTATAGCTATAATCAAACATGATCGGTGAATATGTTATGCAGTATCTTATGTACGTACAAGGATATGGTTGGAGTCTTCAATAGTAATATTATTTTTTTGATAATACTACTTTTGCAAATATGTTTCTGTTTTATTCTACTGCATGTAGAATATGGTGTTATGCATAAAACTGGTGATACCACCACAAAAGTTAAAGTAGATTGCACAGGGCTCATGGTTGTAGTGAATACAGAATGCTTTAAGGCATAGTATGCCTCCTATTAAAACGTATCAGTCTTATCCAAGATTCTTTGGATGGGTGATTTTATGAATATACTAGCACCTTTAGGTATCCAAAATCAAGCTTTATGGCTTTTGTCCAGTGCTTGACTTATATTTTCAGCTATTTTACACAAACAACTTTGACACAATCATTTATGGTGTTTTACGTAGGATATCAGGATACATTTTCAGGAAAGCAATAGCTGCCGCTGTCATTGTTGGTGGAATTGGTCTAGCAGTGATTGTGGTGAGAAAGTAATTGACCTAACAAGGTTGTGCGAACTTGTGACTCTGTAATAAGGTTGTATAAGGTGGCTAAAAGGTTGTACAAGCTTGTATGTATGAGCTTGTAGTGAGTTTCTTGGGAGTGGCTACAAGCTTTAATGAAGCTGCTAACATGATTTTACAGGTTCAATTTCTAGGTTTTAAATACAACGATACATGTATTAATATGGTTGTTTCAATTCATAGGTTGTGATGAGTTGTTTGACATGGTTGTTATGAGCTAGTGTACAAAAAAGTGACAAGGTTGTAAAATATACGTAGGCAGGCTCCAAGCAAGTTACTATAATAATATGAGTATAAATTTACATGCATTACAGTGGAAAGGCTATCGTGTTAAATGGAGAACAGTCCAGAAAGACATACTGGATGCTGCTCATGAAGGAGGACGGATGGTCAGGGAGTCTGTTAGTGGCCAAACGGTAAATTAACACACCTATACATTCATATGAATAATACATATTATATTTACAATATTCATGCATAGTTGAGTAATAATGGTGCATATACAGAGATACTAGGCTATACATTTATTAATCATCTCATATAATCAACAATATTTTCTTTTTACAGGTAATGGAAAAATACAAGTATCTGACAATTGGTTTTGGATCTGGAATCCTTTTGTCATTGGTTCCACGATGGATAATCTAAAATACGAATCTATTATTACAACTTTTTATGTGTACATTCATTACAGATTATGGCGCTCCAAGTAAGCTGCCATTCGTTCAATCACACCACTGCAGTCTTCCATTTGAATTCCCTTCTCGTATGTACCAAATGTGATGGCCTTTGAAGAGATAAAAATACAAATTCCTGCATCACTTGTTTTACTGCGACCAAAAAGTGATTTCCCAGGGCTGCATTTTATGAAAGCATAGCTTTCGTTGGCCACTTTGATACCTTCTGCGTGTAGCCTTGAACAGTCTCCTGTGATGCAGGAGACTAATTTAGTGACTTGTTCTGGTCGTATCTACAAATAAGTACGTATAAATATACCATATTTAATATGACGCTCGAACTACTATAATGTGCATGTGCGTGCAGGCATCCCGAAATCATTTCGAACCACGTTCGTTCGAAGGCGAGACATCAAGTACAAATTCAAACATCATAGCCGGGTTTTCTAATACCAGTGCATCACCTATAAGTGTGTGTCATGGGTCTATAGGTAGCCCCAACATGGATCAAGTAATCTACATTGATTTACGACACGAAATTTGAAGAACAAACTAACTTGGAAATCCTTAGAGGCAGCCCACTGCACACCGTCCCTGCCGTGTATGGCACCCTTTGTCACTAAATTCGTTTTTAACAGAGCATCGTCAATGTACGCTTGCCACTGCTCTCGTTTACCCATCCTTTTGCCCTCCCTCTTGTTGGTCGATCCAGTATCTATGGTTGATCTACACTAAAATTAACGCATCCAGGTGTTTGTGTCGAGGCACGCCCCACCAGCCCACCTCCCCCTACGGTGCATTTGCGCATTGATTTTGATAAGCGCCCCATGAGGGCGGATGGAGACATGCGCCTGTATCATAGCCCGTTGCGCAAGAGTATGATTTTGAGTTCTCTGAACTGACTTAAGTTGGGTAATTGTTACACGATGAGCCGAAAAGTTCGCAATTCTATCACTGGAGGTACGCGAGAAGATAATAAAATCCCAGTATTTGTATTTCCCGAAGAGCTGATTTTCACCAATGAGGACATAAGGCGGGTACTTACTGTATATAACCCTTATGATTACCGTATTCAATTCAGAGGTTAGTAATTGTGTATTTGTGTTTACCATTACTAGTGTGGAGTGTCTATGTTAGTATTCGGGATTTGTATGCTGTCTACAGACCCTGACCCTAAACCCTGATATTGTGAAACCCCCATGGGCATGAACAAGACATCATTGGAATATCCTTTCTCCTCACATAGATACTCAAACCTGATATATTGTTTTAAATCACATAGGAGGGTAGATCAGTACATAGACAATATTATGCTTTGTTCTATCTCTATCAAGTCTAACAAGTTCTATCTATGATTCAGAGGCCCCTCTAGCGGCAGTGAGCGATCCCTCCTGTCTCTACAAACTCCCTTCTGTCCTTACAACCTCCCTCCTGTCCTTACAAGCTCTCTCCTGTCCTAGCACATCCCTACATGTACAATTGATGTTAAGCAGTCTTACTTAACAATTGGTGTTTTATATCTAACTTACACATGATTTATGGAATACTATAAAGATAGGACGAGTAGAAAAACTACAATCTGCTGTCTATTTGATTGTGATTAATTGCTAACTACAGCATATTATGTTTGATACTGATAGTACACAGTCTGATTAATTTTTGGGAGATTTTTGTATATCTTAACGTCATGTAATTTCTCACTCTACTCACTATAATATCATCAGTCCTGTGTAGCAACCCCAGCAACTATGTGGTTAGAAACCCCAAGGGTGTTATTGTACCAAAAACCTGTGTAGATATGTAAGTTACATGTTTGTGTCACTTGTACATGCAGTAGTGATTACTTTCCCTTATTTGTAGCATCATACGATTCCAGTTGAGGCAGGAGGAGACGTGTACAACAACAGATAAGTTTCGAATTGATATGTTCAAGGATGAATCACTAATTGGCCAAAAAACAGTTTCATCTGTGTTTCGTTTTACTCCCTCTGTTAAATCTACTAAAGAGGAGCAATCCTTGGTTGGTTATCATGTATACAGAAAATAATTGGAGGTATTTGTTATTGTTAAATTTGTTGGTTACATTTTGTAGAAGTTACTTGAATTTGACAGAGATGTAAATCCTGCATCTGAAACTCAAGAACGTTATTTCCATTTAAACCACTCACGCTTATCATGCGGATTTGTCATTATTGTAATTATATCATTGGTGTCAATTATTGTGGTCTTTTTACCTCTTGAGGGAGATACAGCTAGTAGTCTCCCACAATATATGTATGTATCGATTCAGGCCAAGCTTTTAGCAGCTTTTGTATTGGGTGAGTACATATTCATATTGTGTACATACATAAATTGTGGTGTGTGTGTGTGTGTGTGTGTGTGTGTGTGTGTGTGTGTGTGTGTGTGTGTGTGCACGCGTGAATGTGTGTTTGTGTGTGTATTGATTCACTCACCTTATACAATCATCTGCCACAAATGTTATGAGAAGTTGTCAAACTGTATACATCCACATGTTGCCTTAGTGCACAGTGCACGGTTAGACATTGATGTTCATTAGAGAAATAATCATATAATAGTATATCAATATTTACTCAATCTATAATCCTTAAGTCTTTACTGGCTAACACTATTTAATTTGTTGTAAAAGTCACAATATTGTATCATGTATGTGAGATTGTAGCTTAAATTTTACTATTGCTCCTTTTTTCTCACTGTACAGGTATGTTCACTATGTTTTTTATTAAGACTTGACATGAAGTCAGTTCTATATCTGTGCTACAATATTTCAAATTGGTGACTGGATTCATCATGCTGTAATTGTTGCCTTATTATTTAAGCTTGTGTTTATACTAATTAGTGAAAGTATATGGAAAATACTGTTTGATATTATTATTGATTTTAAACTTATATCAAAATTATAATGGAGACTGGATTTTTGCATAATGATAACTTGTACACAGATCCGAAGTGATAATTAATATGATATGATTGGTTTTTAATGCTATGTGACTTTATACGGATATATAATTGTGCAAAATATTTACAAAAAACAATTCTAGATCTGCCCATACAAAAGCCCAAGCCTATTAGAATGTTTAAATTTAATTGTGTGCATCTATACACATGTACATGCATGTGTGTATGCATCCATTTTTAAATTGAGTATGATCAATTTCCTTGAAAGAGTACTGGTGTATGTGGTGAATTTTAAAGTGCATGGGCCTGGTACAAGCCTGTTCGAATTAGTGATGGATCTACTGTATTTGGTTGGACTTTACATACATTTCGCACTTCTTGCAATTGCACGTGTACGCGTATAATAATAATAGGCATACAGGCCGGAAATGATGTAATGGAAACATGGACACGGAGCGAAGGATATTATAGTTATACATATCCGAGCTTAAGGCCTTGGATCTAACCATAGACCCTATAAAACCTACGTTTGTATTATCCGTGCTATAACATAGTACAACATAGGTATTCTTTGGTTTTGAATATCTATGGGTTCACTCTGAATTGCCTGACGGATGTGCGTTGCTGTTCAGAATGGCGCAAGCTAATCAAGTCTTTATGGAATCATTATCCCAAAGTGAACGCCAAAAGTTTGCTAAGAGACTTCGTAAACAACAATTAAAGAAGTATAAAGAATGGGAGAAATCAGAAGAGAGTGAGCGAATAGCAAGACGTTCTTTATCAAAGAAGAAGGTGCAGTTTGGTACGGATCTAGTTGTCCGAGACGCAGTTAAACGTCAAGACAAAGAAGAAGGTATACGTTGACACCCACCCAGTTCTAGCTAGCTTACGTTTCTTCCTATACACACACATCCGTATTTCATTGTTTGTGTTTAATGGTACTTTATTGGCAGGGATTTTACACTGAATGCGTCCCCCTGCGAATATCATATATCTATATAAGTTCTGGATTTCAATTACTGTATTTACCAGTTCTCTAGATCTAGTGAAGCTGGTACTCTTTTGGTTATTATTACAACATAGAATTGGATGGATTCTCTCATCCTAGATCCGGATCTAGATCTAGAATTGCTTGTAGATAGGTTTCAATTACGGTACATGTACAGTAGGAAGTGACTTACATCATAGTAGAAATATGATGTATGTTTGTCTGTGATGAATTCTCAACTGGTGAAAACTGTTAACAATGATTGGAAGCAGCTATTAGCTAAGTGTAACTCCTCAACAGCTAGTTTGATTCTTACTTTTCACCAAGTTTCTTTACAAGTACTGTACTGTATATGTAATGTGCTGTTGTTAATGGTCTCCTCTTCAACCTCCAAATCTGAATTCTTTACCTGGTAACTGCAGTGTGTTTGATTAGTTAGCACCCTGTAACAGTAAATTGTTGTTTTTCCAATGTTTCGTTGGATGTATTGTTGGACACAGTGCAGTGTTATAGTAGTCAATGGTACACTAGTTACAGATAATGTTGCAATTACTCCATTAATCCGTTCATAATAATTATGTTATCCTTTATATTATTGTGATTACAGTTAGTGAACTGTTGAAGAAAGGAGCTAATCCTGATATGGTGTCTGATATTAATGGCTTCTCACTGCTACACCAAGTTAGTGCTGTTCAGTTGTAACATGGAGATGATATGGATGTGTGGAATCTCCAATATGTGCTCACATTACTGACTTTCCACATTGGGTATTGTGCTATTTCGTCCACAGGTCTCCCACACATAGCTGCTTATTGATGAATAACTTTGATTTGGTCTCAAATAGTATTCATTTCTCAGCGTAACCCATATAAACTGTGCATTGTGATCAGTGTGCAATTGCTTTCTTGCAGATAGCCTATCAGCGCACTACATTGTATTTGTATTTACCACCTTCTGTGTCTATGGACTAAACAATTTTGTAAATTTATCTCACAAAGCAAGGCCTTTACATGTTACATTCCAAAGATTCACCTCTTAATTTCGATCACTCTGTCGTGGATATTTTTCCTTATAATGTAAAGTATCTATAATATTAATACAAGAGATAGATATGGTAGTCTCTCCTTATGTTTATATGTATTTATGTGTACATGTGTATGTGTATGTCCTATTTATTCTCTCTTAAATTTTGTGTACAGTGTTGTATTGATAATGCCTGGGATATTGCAACGTTGTTGATTCTCAAAGGAGCCAAAGTCAACCATGTTGATGGACAGCTGTGGTCACCACTGCATATAGCATGTGCCTATGATAGTGAAGATATGGTTGACCTATTACTGGAGGTATGTACGTATGTATGCATTCGTTCAGGGTTTCCTAAAATATTTTAAAGTTTGGGAATTAAGCAGAGTAATTGATTGATAGTTACATTATCCTAATTGAACTTAGGATAAATAAATACGGTATGGTTTGGCAAAGCTAAATGTTATCGGATGAAAATTACCTGTTAATCCGATAACAGTTAACGTTTATCAGTTAAAAGTTAACTGATTTCTGGTAACCATTAACCGATATCCATTAACGGATAACCGTTGATGGTACGTTATAAATTCTTAATCGTTGAAGAATGACTTAAAGTATCAAAGGCAAGCGTTTGGGCAATTAACTTTTCAAAAGTGCAAAAGATATGGGACCATCTCTCATCTTCCTGGATCTGGTCGACTGATTCTTTGACGGATTGTTCGTAAGTTATGCAATTCGCACCTATCATTTGGTAATATGTAAAAAGACTTCGAGAAAGGCTACCGGCCAACATGACAAGAGCCATGGAAGTATCCACTGAGAAAGGAGCTTCAGGCTGACTGTCCACCATGCCAATAGCTAACCACCAATTCGCACTACATAAAGGTGCATTCTGGGGTGCCCTTTGCTTTCATTATGGATGGCGACCTTCAAACTTGCCTTCTGTCTGCGTGTGTGGGAAAAGAATGACTGTTGAACATGCCCTAAGCTGCCTCTGTGGCAGACTACCCTCAGTAAGGCACAACAAACTTTGGGACATCATGGCTCAATGCGTTACTGAGGTTTATCATGGAGTTGGCCTTGAACCTGGCATTCAACCTCTAACTCAGGAGATCCATATCCACAGCACTGCCAATAGGGAGAACAGAACCCAGCTGGACATAGTGGCAGATAGTTTTTGAGGATGTTGTCGACAAAGTGCATTTTTCCTATATTGTTTTCATTTCAACTTCCAAATGGTAGGAGCTAGACATCGCCATATCAGTAATCTGCCGAAATTTCGCCTGAACTAATTGCGGCAGATTAGCAAATATTCACTGTAGTAATCCACCATTAACTCTGTGGAACCTATTTGGTCAATCATTACAATTTTCCATTGTTCAAGTACTTACATGATTACTGTACTATTATGTTATGGTTAATTACGTATAATATATATATATATATATACATGTATTAGTTATACCCTGCCTTTTCGCCCTCGGTATACCCGCCCAAACCACGAAGTCTTCAATCTAAACGACCAATTGATTCATGTTAAATTCGTTCTTGATTCACCGCCCTTCTGAAAACACGATGTTCGTGCGCTGATTTTGTGTTCCTTCAACTGAATTGGTGTGGTCTTCAACGTTCATTGTGTATCAATATTGCTGGTGCATTGATTGTCTTAAGTGACAAGTGCGGCGATAATATTATTGATAACTTCCTATCAATTAAGAAAACGGGGTCTATCAGTAATGAGGTCAGAAATATACCCCGGTATATCGAATATATACCGTAGTCGGTGCTTTTGAAGTTAAGTGACAATATCACCAATCGGGATATACGTATATATGTCATTTGGTAATATACACTTACATATTAATGATTACGTAATAAGAAAACTACCGGTAACGGTTAACAGATAACGGATAATGGTTAACTGTTAATAGGAAATAGGTAAAGGAGATTACCGTTTAGTTTTATTCAAACCTTACCGTATAACTACATTAAAGTGAATAAAGTAGGATAGCTATTAATGCTTCCAATCAAGCTTTAGTTGTGTATGTTATTGCTATTAATTACCAACTTCAAAAATGACAATTCATATTATGACTCATAGCGTTAATTGTCAAGGTGTCTTTATTTCTAGTGTGGTCTTTAAGTGATCTTGTATATCTGGATTTTATTAATCTCTGTATTGTGTTGTTGCAGAATGGTGCAGATGTTAAGCTTCTCAATATTGACAATTGCTTTCCTGTTGATCAGTCAAGTGATGAAAAAATCAGAGCTATTTTGTTTGAAGAAATGGAGAAGTTAGGTATTGGCTTGGATGAAATGAAGCAGATACGTCAGCAAAAAGCGCAAGATATGTTGAGGGATTTGAAGCAATTACCTAGTAACCAGTGGCATCCAGATTCTCTGAGCAATAGAGGTGTAGCTTTGGTTAGTGGTATGTGTTTACAAATGTTATAACAATAACTTGTTTCATCTGTGAGTATCACGAGTGGCTTCAAACAAAGGTTAGGACCATTACAGTTGTAGATTGCTAATATCATTGAAATTTTACCAATTACAAATGATGTTCCAAGATATCCACTCTAACAAACTTTACTAATATCAGATGCATTATAATGACAGCATGACAGTCATATGATGAGTAAAAAACTGAATTAAAAAGATGTCTACTGTGTACGTATGAACTTATTACCCTGATCCTCTTAGGTTCATATTGCAGCAGCTAATGGATATGGCGAAGTAATGAAATACTTGCTGAAAAAGAAAGCTGATATAAATTCACAAGATAAAGATGGCTACACACCTTTGCATGTAGCTGCACTTTTCAATCAGGTTTGTTATTATTTACATGTTCTATTCAATCCATACAGTATACATAGTGGAGAAACATGTTTATTGTTATGACATACACTGTAAAAGTTTATTCAATTATGAATTCCTCATGGATTGAACAGTAGATATACCAACAGTAATGATTATGTGGTGTATTTTATTTTAGCTAACAGTGAGGTGAATGTTCTTGCATGATTTTGGAGATGTTATGTTCTGGTGCATGCATTTTGACAATCCCTATCTTGTTCCTTTGCTTTCTGTGGACTTGATACCTACATACGTTTCTTTGTCCATATGTATATAGATCTTTATAGTGGTCATTTATATTTTCAGCATGCTTCTATTACCTTACTGATGTTCTGTATTTGTATTGTTTGTTGTTATGGTAGGAAAAAATGGTCGCTTATTTGCTCAAGAAAGGAGCTGATCCAACTGTTAAAACCTTTGATGGTGAAACGGCATTAAGTCTTGCCGAAGATGATGTAATTAGACAGATTTTAGTAAACTCTGTCACGGCTGCTGTTAAAAAAGCAGAGATGCAAAAAAGATTTGAATCAAGTTCTAAGAATGATGAAATGCAAACAGGCTTGAATGATGAGCTATCTGATGGAAACTACGGTGACCAAGATGACAAATCTACAGAAACCAGCAAAAGTGTGAAAATGTCTACTCCTGATGAGGAATTTGTCTGCAACATTAAGCCACGTGTTTATTCCTATTCATTGTGAGTTTTTGAATAAAATGTGTGGTTATGTACCTGGGTTAGTGCATATGTACTTCTCATTAGTGAGTACACTTCACCCAGTCCCATGCTCATGTACAGTGTGTTGAACATTACTAATAGTAAGTACCTCTTATAAAAAACTACAGATTTGGTATACATTTCAAGGTACATACAAGGCACATTTGACTGTTTTTACCATGGTCTTTGGCCAATACCACACCCTTTGCATGAAAATATCTATTTGCCCCAACATAATTATGTCAGATGACCAGGGTAGACAGATATCTAGTAATTGGTATTTATTATAATAAAAGTAATTCACCTGAATTGTATACGATCACTACTCAACAGTATCCGTGCGGTGGCTATGTCCAAGGTCGAAGGAATGTTCGAAAGAGAAACTCTTCCTGATAAGATGGATTTGTCAGACCAGGAGATGGTAGTGGTGAAAGAAAAGGTGGAGAGATCATCCTTGAAGATCAAGGGAAGGCTGAAGGTATTTTATATCTTTACACACATGGCTGATAATTGTACCGTGGATATTCATTAGTCTGCCACAATTGGTTTGGGGGAAATTTGGGCAGATTATATGGATCTTCTTTGGGATTCTTTTGTTGTGCAATTCGTATGTTGTGCTTCTTCGAGGAATGGTCTGCAAGATTTCTTGCATTGTTGCTGGATTCCTCTCTCTCTAGTTGCAAATCTTTTGCTTCATCGTCAGGTCAATTCCACAATGTTTTTCAGCTATTTTGCTCTACACCAACACAACTCTAGACACTTTGGTGGATTATCTGTTACTGAAGCCCATACAAAGTGCAAATGTGTATGCAGAAGAATGATGAATGATGAATGGTGGAATTTCGAGATTGTGGATTACATTATATAATTATAGCGTATTTCATTTTGAATTAGTTTCAAAATAATATGGTGGATCAAATGGTTTGGCAGATTAACCAGGGATGGATTAATGAATATTCACTGTATTCGGTACTGGCAAACCACACACAGCATTGTGTGATTGAACGTACAGTACGTACAGTACTTTTCCCCTAATACATCACATGTGATGTGCACAGAAACGGTTTGACACTTTTCATGTGATTACATATGCATACAGCATACAGTTACATATTGAATTTAGTTTTAATCTCTACCTGTGTTTTATATTTAAGTCTATAACGGAAATGTTTATGAGAAAATGTGCGTTACAGCACGGTTTTGAGATAAGTTAATTTGTATTTCAATTCTGCTACTTGAAAGGACAAATTGATCTCTAAATCCTTCTTTCTCGAATATATTGATATTCATCATGTTCTGATGACGTAATGAATGTACACACAGTACATGACTGCTAATTTAACATGTTATTCTTATTTTGGACAGGAGTCAATTAAAGTAAAGAAAACAACAATCATATAAGTAGCCATTAACTATGTAATTATTTGTTAATAGTTTTGAAGTCGTTTCGAAGTTGCAAATATGAACTTATTCTAAGTATCTGATATTATTGTATTCATATAATTATTATTTAAATAATATTATTTTATACAATATTAATTTAACATGTTACATATGATGTATGCATAATATAATTGATATGTATGCCTATATAGCTTATAATTATAATTATATTTACTAGGTGCATGGAGGGCACCCTTTTCAACCTGGGGCATCGTGCAGATTTGATCAACAGTGGTTCAATCAGGGTAGAGTTGTTTGGAATGGTATACATTCACAATCATTTATTCCCTTTTGCTATTTGACTACCATATATAGCATGCATTTCAGCTTGTGCTCTCCACTTATTATGCAACCCATAAATAATAATATTATTATATTGTAACAATGGATATAAAACAAATGCATATACATATATTATATATACACTATTAAAATACAATGTCATATCAATATTAGATGTGCATCCAATATCTGCACATGCTCAATGGCATAAAGGGATGAAGACAAGGTGACATTTCCCTGTAGACATCAAAGAATAATACAGTTACTAAACAACACAGGAAAACTTGAGTACAAATGAACACAGTCAAACATACTTCATTAACAAATTGATCTGAATACAGATGAGCATGGGCAAACACTGTTGCTATAAACAACACTGATGATGGTTGCAAGATACAAATTCTGGTGCAAGCAAGTGCTATTCTGTCTACAAAATTAATACTCTAATGATACTGTACATAACTGAATTTACCATCTCTATCCAGAAATACTTTAGGTATAGCACTAGTTATGATAGAAGTTAGTTGACATGCTGAGCCTTAATAGATTGATGTCTATTTATTTGGACAATTACGCTCGTCACTTGTTGGCAAATAATTGCAACGTTTCGCCCTCTTGGGCTTCTTCAGGCAATGCTTACAAAACTAAGTGTGACAATAAAACTTGATAGGTGTGTAATGATAACCAATCAGGGTCCTAGTGATGGTGTAATCAAATCAGTCCAAATTTGGTCAAGGGGAAACCCCGAGTCCAAATTGAATGTACTGTTTGATTTGATGTAAATGCTCTCCAGAATCTTTCTTTCTTTCCATTTTTCTTCTCTTTTCACAATCTTGGCATTGTTCCAGTCTATTCTGTGGTCTTTATCCATGTGGTGGACTGCATTGGCATTTCTTCACTTCTAGAAGTGATCGGAAGGAAACTGGAAAACCATGACGACAGCCTGCAGACACCATTGCCACTTGACTCCATTAAGGACCTCTTGAGAATGTGTTTGACTTCCACATATTTCATGTGGAATGAAGAATTTTATGAACAGGAAGACGGAGCAGCTATGGGAAACCCTCTATCACCTGTAGTAGCGAACATATGGAATACTTTGAAGAAATGGCACTGGACACAGCAACAAAGCGACCATCAACATGGCTACGCTATGTGGATGACACCTTTGTTGTTTGGACCGGAGATCGAACTGAACTTGAGGAATTCCTAGTACACCTGAACTCACTGAGAAACAGCATCCAGTTTACCATGGAAGTTGAAGAAAACAGCAGTCTACCCTTCCTAGACGTGCTAGTGACCAAAAATGGTTCTGGACTGAAGACCTCAGTATATAGGAAGAAGACCCATACAGATCGCTATATACACTACACTTCCAACCACCACCCGGCTGTGAAAGAAGGAACCATTCGATGTCTGGCAACCAGAGCAACAAGGATTTGCATTGACCCTGACACACTCACAGATGAGAAACAACACCTCGAGACAGCATTTATGAAGAATGGATACCCCCGCCATATGGTGAGACAAGCCCTGATGAAGACAACCAGAAGACATGAACATGAAGAAAGGAGTGATGCCACAAGGCCTCCACTGTGTGTCTTACCATATGTTAGGGGTCTATCTGAGAAGATCAAAAGAATATGTGACAGCAGAGGAGTGAAGACTGTATTCAAGAGAACAAGAACCGTGAGAGACATGCTCACCAAAGTGAAGGGAACCCACAAGAACAGTGACAAAGGAGTGATCTACCGAATCCCATGTGTGGATTGTGACAACATCTACATCGGGGAAACAGGGAGACCATTCCATGTCAGGCTCAAAGAACACCAACGAGCCGTTACACAGGGTGACCGAAGAAATGCCAATGCAGTCCATCACATGGATAAAGACCACAGAATAGACTGGAACAATGCCAAGATTGTGAAAAGAGAAGAAAAATGGAAAGAAAGAAAGATTCTGGAGAGCATTTACATCAAATCAAACAGTACATTCAATTTGGACTCGGGGTTTCCCCTTGACCAAATTTGGACTGATTTGATTACACCATCACTAGGACCCTGATTGGTTATCATTACACACCTATCAAGTTTTATTGTCACACTTAGTTTTGTAAGCATTGCCTGAAGAAGCCCAAGAGGGCGAAACGTTGCAATTATTTGCCAACAAGTGACGTGCGTAATTGTCCAAATAAATAGACATCAATCTATTATAGCACTAGTTGTTTTCTATCCAATAAATGTAGGCTAACAAACTTTAAGGCAAACATAGTTATAATAAAGAACACAAGGGAACACAGGGAAGAACTGTTATGAAGGAATATATAGGAAGAAAGGAAATCACATTAAATAAGGAGCACATGGCAACACAGCAACTAAAGATCAGAGAAAGATAACCATAGATATAGATAGGAACAGGTAAACACATTAAGATAAAGGCACATGATATAAACATAGAGGGATGCATAGGTAAAAACAGAGGTACAATCGTGAACACAGGAGAGAGAGGCACAAGTGAAAACAGTTGGAGAAGGGCACAGATAAACCAAGAGGTAGGTACAGGTGAGAACAGGTGAAGGGAGGCAAAGGTAAACAATTAAAGTCGAGGTAGGAATATGTGCGAAAAGGTAGAGACAGACAAAGTGAATAAAGGAACAGGTAGGCAAAAGGGAGTACATTTGAAAACAATTAGAGGTTGGCATAGGTGAACACATGGGCACTGGTGAAAACAGGTGCAGGTATGCACAGACAACCAAATATAGAGGTAGGTGCAGATATAAAATGTATTGATAGACACAAGTACAAAGGTTTAGTGGTTTCCACAAGTGAAGTAGAAGAGGGTATAAATGAACAAAATGAACATGGTGAGAGTACCGTATATACATGTGAACAAACACATTTAGAGATAGTTACAGGTTAACCACAGACAAACATGGTTGAAACTACCTGGGTGGACTGAAGCAATAATATAAGAAGGAACAACCAGGCTAAACACATGCAAACACAGGCAATACTGTAACTACAGAACAGATCTAGAGCTAAAAACAGGCAAACATATTTCCTAAAGAACCAACCTGCAGGTGAACAAAGGCAAAAACCACTGTAAACCACCTTGATGAACACTGGGGAATGACACTAACTCCCTGTGTTCTTCTGTCTTCCAGAACAGATATTAAGTGAATGCAGCCTACCAATAGAAGAAAATAGTTAAATACAGTCAAGCTGGAACCTAGATGAATACAGTTATGAACACAGGCAAACAAAATAATACATTCAGACACTACAATCAGGAAAGCATGGACAATTGCATGACAATTTATCCACCTTGGAAAGCAGATAGATAAAGTTGAATGTGCAGCCAAAGAAAAAAAAAGTGTACACATGAACATGGTGGGAAAACAATAATTTTGTTCACCTGGATTCTTCTGGACCATTTTCATTTAACTTTGTATTCTTTAGCAACTACATTTTCCAGCGTCTGTGAGCTAGAAAAGTAGGGGAACACAACCACATAACACAGGCATTCAGACAACGTAATAAGGTAAGTGTAGACAATTACAGCTTTGTCTGTTTTGCTGTTTGTTTTGCTATGTGTAGTAACAGGTCTTGTTGGGAATGTTTACTTATGTCTAATACCCAAAGGAAGCCACACCACTACACTGACAAGCAAACACAACAAAGTAAAAAGACAAAACAGTTAGAAGCCAGGTATACAAAGGTCCAGACAAACCCATGTAAACACAGGCAAACACAGGGTTATTTCCTCATTAATTTTGTTGACTCGTATATTCTCCTGGACTGTTACTATATTATGTTTATCTGTGTTTGCCTATGTTCATTAAGGTGACTATGCTTGGTACATTCTATTTGTGTTGTCTGTGTCAATCTTGGTTCATTTGTCCACCTGTGTTTACCATTGTGAATTGTTACTGTCTTTTCCTGACATTGTGTACACCTGGTATGTACTAGTTTTGTTTCAGCTGTGTTCCCTTGCATGAGTGGTTCCTATACCTATGTTCACCTGTGTTTACCAGCCTGAGGGTAATCACAATAATCTCCCTGTGTTTGCATGAGTTGTTGCTTCAGAAAGCAACAACTCGATCAGCAAGTTGTAGTTAAGCAAGTAACAACAAGTCAGTTGTACCTTTATTCAGCCGTGCTCATTTGCATAGATGGTATCTATCTTTGTTTACTAGTATTTGCCTTTTTTCACCTGGTTGTTAAACAACAACTGCGAATAACCTTGGTGAACACAGGCACACATAGGTAGTAACAACCCAGGTGAACCCAGTTGAACAAAGGTACGTATAAACAATCCAGGTAGAGACAGGCAAACACAATGTCAGGAACAACTGTGTTTGCCAGTGTTCACCTTGGTTGTTAGTAGTTACTAACTGTCTTTGCAAGTGTTCACCCAAGCTGTTTCTACCTTTGGCCTCCTGGGCTCAGAAAGATTTTCACTATTGTGTTTGCCAGTGTTTAACCAGGTTGTTCAACAACCAAGGTGAACCCAGTTGAACAAAGGTGAAAACTATCCATGCAGGTGAACACAGACAAACACAGGTAGAAACTACCTGAATAAACACAGGTGGACAAAAGCAGTAACAACTCACAGGTAAACATAGGTAAAAAGGATGAAATAACCCAGGTGAACCACTAAATATAGGTATCTGGATGAACACAGGTAAACACAGGTAAATGCAAGTGGCAACAAACCAGGTGAACAGCTGGGTGAACATAGGGAGAAACTACTTACGTAGGTAGACACAGGCATATACAAGTAGTAATAATCCAGGTCAACACAGGCCTTAACAAACACAGGTATAAACCACCTAGATCGACACAGGAAAACACTAGTAGTAACAACACAACTGAACACAGCTGCAGGCACATACATGCTGTTACAACACAGGTGAAAAACCTGGAAATCATAGACATTCACAGGTGATGTAGTAACAACTCAGGTGAACCCAGTTTAAAGGTAAAATAATAATCCAGGTGAACATGGGAAAACACAGGTAGAAACTGCCTAGGTAAGTACAGGCAAACACAAGTATATCATAACAACCCTGATGAGCAACCTGGCATAGGTGAATACAGGCAAACATGTACAAATAGAAACAGCCCTGGAGAACCCAGATAAGCCAAGGTGGGAACAACCCAGGTGCACACCTAATGAACACAGGTAAACAATGTTAGAAGGAACTCATGATCTAGTAAACACAGTAACCGCTTTTGCCTGTGTCAACATGTGTGCTGTTTCCCAACTGTGTTCACCTACTGACAGTAATGTTCACCTGTGTTCTCTAGTATGTACCCGTTAATAGTTACTAATTATGTTACCTGTATTCACCGGATTTCTATATGAGAAATAAACTTTAGACTTAACTTAAAGCTGAGATCAGAATATTGAAAAATTTATACGTGTCTGTTATTACTAATCTCGTGTAGCCAGCCCCTTTTCCAGTACGCTTCCTTATTTGGAAGTGTACCAGAAAAGGGGCTGGCTACGCGAGACTAGCTATTACAGGACAAGTATACAAAACACAAAAATCCATGCATACACATGTTAACACACCTCAGCGGTTGTAACACTATCTTTTTATACTTGATCCGCCATTTTATTTCGTTGGGGTGGAAAACGGCGGATCAAGGGTCGGCTACACCATAGACCCTAGATACCATATTCTACTCAAAGATGATGAATCGACTTCTTCACAACATCGCTATAGTAAAGCGAACTAAAAAAGGTTGAAGGTCGGAATGACACAATTCGGGAAAATTTGGAAAATTCGCTCTTGAAGATAGGAGAGGTGGTAAATGCCAAACAGACGATATACGAGGGAAAATATGTAAGTTGACGTTACTACAAATTATGTATAGCCATGGCTACGCATACGTTATAAGCGGAAACCGCATTAAACGCCCTGTTGCGGGAGTTTTGGTTCGAGCCGAAGCGTCTCAAAGCAGTTACAGCATAGATAATACAAACCGCACGGTTTGTATTGGGGGAGAAACACATTATTATTCAAATCAAAGAACAACAAATGTGATACAAAAAGGAAGCCTCGGACTCAGGGGTTACGTGAGGTGACAAATAGTCACCGGGTGTTCACTGCCCTGGCAAGATCTGGTCCCAATTCATGCAAGACGAAGGGATGGGATGGGACAAAAGTCAAAAAAAGAGAAAGGATTGCATGAGAGGCATAGAAAGCTTGTTTCTACATTGTCGAGCATTAAAAGTCTGTTCAGTGGACAGCGATCTGCTAAATTCGCGTAGGGGTCTCCACTCGCCGCCACCGTCTTCAGAGTCGATCTTTAAATCTTCGCCTCGCCTACTCACTCCTTCTGTCCTACAGCTAGTTCAATTCATTCTAATCAATGTTAGTGGCGTTCCTCTTCCTCATTTGATATAGCTAACTTTATCTTCAATTTTCCACTACAACATCTATGGTTACAGTTACGTTTAAACAGTTTGCTATAGTTTGCACAAAGCATGTTATGTCTTGACGGTTTCGGTTGGAAAGCCGAAGGATACTCTGTGCAGAAGCTGTAGTAAAGTTTTGAAGACTCGTTTACCTTGTTTATCCAGAGCGGCAAGTGAACTTCAGCTAGCTGTCGCTTTGAAAGGTTTGGTATGAGTGAATTCTGACAATTGTTTGGAAGCTTACTAGTACACCTACACTCTGCTCCCAAAAAGCATTGCGAGTTCTTAGTCTCTAATCTTCAAACAGTGATTCAAGTGAAATTGTTCAGTATTCAAATTACCCCGAACTACCTTACTGCAACATTGTGCAAATTCTTATTTTAATCCAAATCAATCGACATAATCAATACAAATTTCCGTGATAGGTTTAGGCCTCTTACATGCACGAAGTGTTAATTCTCCCAGTCAAATTCTTACCACATTAGATACACAACAGGACACTGCATTTAGGGCGCTGTTTTGGTGGTCCTTTTTGACAAAACTCTTCTTCACGCTACTCAGTTCTCCACAAGCTGTAGTTGCAGACGAAATACACCGTTTTCTATCCCTGCACATGCACTTTAGTCATTGTTGTTGGACATGATTCAACAGTACATGAGTATAGTGTGTCTGTCACGTAATATTTGGACCCCCCTAAAAACATTCCCTGGAACAAATATTTCAGAAATAGCGCAAAATATTTGTATCCCCCTTGAAAGCAGAAGCATCGGGTGAAAGTAGTGACGTCGGTGGAGGAATAGAAGAGAATATTGACAGCCTGCCACGCAGAACAAACGTCGGGTCACTTTGGGATGACAAAGATCTAGACATGGCGAAGAGTTGCCAAACGGTTCCACTGGAAGTGATGTCAGGACACTGGTGAGTTTGAACTCAGGATCTAGAGTAAATCTTGTTCGATGTATGCTATATAGTATACGTAGGTAGGTATGTAGGTAGGTAGGTAGCAATCATTCAAATTGGCATTGTCTCAAGGTATAGCAATACACTCAAAATTGATACATTCACATCTTCCATTCAGGTGCAGCACTGCCCAACATGTCAGCACATGAATGTGAAATGTGACTCCACAGCAGATGTCCACTCCAGTGTTGTGTTTATTACAGTTATAGGTCTATAAATACAATCTCCCTAAATAGTAGTATACAAATTGCACATAGATGAATACATGATGATTTTTTTTATAATTTTCATTCTACAACTGTTCTCTCATTAATGGGAAGGATAAACCAGTTTGGTGATGGCTCTTTACTTAGCCAGTTGAAGTCTTCAACTTTGTCCCAATTGTTTTTTGAGCATTCCAATCCAGATTCCTGTGGTAATATTAATTTTGAGAATAGCATCAACTTAAATACACCAATAAGTTGATACCAAGTGAGTAATAGTGGAGGTTGGGATGTGAAACAATAGTGAACAGATAATTGCTTAAATCAAGGATAAGACACAGTAAATGACAAGTATGAAGAATAAAATGTCTTTGAAGTAAGATTAGAAGAGTATAATTAATGCAGTCAAGTAAAATTTGCAAATTCTTATTTCTTGATTTACTCTCAGTTGGGTGTCATTTTAGACAATGTTGAAATACAAGTATGCTACTACCCTTTGCATAACAAACAAGCAGACTGGTTAAATGCTACATACTTGAAAATGTTTCTGAAAGTTTTTGTACTTGTAGTTGTAAGGAGCAAAGGCCACTTCTGAACAGTCTTCAATAATGGCCCCACTTGTGACATGAATGCTGAAAACACACCGAATACTTTTATGGATTCTCAGCTAAAAAATGATAACAACCAACTCAAGCTTACACAAGTGTAACCAGAGCAGACAAAGGAGTAATTTACAAACAAATTGGCTTTCTATATACTGCCAAACATGTGATTTTTATTCATAACTAGTGGCATAATGATGAATGAATGAAATGAATGCTGAAAGCTGTCTATCCGGATCACTTCTGGCCAATCAGTTACTGTATGGTGGACAGAACCTGCTGAACACTTTGGAGTTGTTGGAAAAGTGGAGTAAAAGGTCCATTTCAATTGATATACAACAGTAGAGACATTATACAAAAATGCACCGGACCTCAAGGACTATTTTGCATTAAATTCAAGCTGAGATGGATGTAAGAAATAAGTATCACCTTTTCCTATAGCAGTCACACAAGGGACTTTATTTTTCCTCATCATATTTGGCAGAAAATTATCTCAAGGAACCACTTGTGAATGGGGATGGTTATCTTTGTGACATAGCATCCATAGAACATTCCCAGGGATACACGTATCTGTCATATTATGCACATATTTATAACTGTTTTAATGTTCCTTGTGAGCAACAAAAATACTGATTGTATGAAGAAGATTTTTATCATCTTATATGAGTTTTCTATGACCTTGTTCAACATCAGCTACATGTATATAATTTAATACACTTTGATACAGCATTTCTTTTGGGTAAACATGTTTCTGTTAGGGATCTTATTAAGTAAAGTTAGAAGAAAAACACTATACTTTACGATCCCATCCCATTTCATTGTCATGACAGTATCATGCTCATTTACAGTACAAAGATAAAATTGTACATGTATGAGTTCCTTCATTGCATCTAATATATGATCATTGAGAAATGGTAATATATAGTACACATCAGCAAAGTCTTAACTAAGCAAGCTTCCCCACCTGTACCCACAGAAAGAGCAATGAATACTGAGCTTTGTTAATTTCACACAGGACCGTTATGAAAACCTACACATGGCCAATATGCACAATGCATGCTATCCTGGATATCAATACCCATCCTTGCACATTTCTACTGTACATATGTGCATACATACCTGTTGACAGGCAATGGAAAATTGGCAGTCTTCACAGTCTTCAATAAAGACAGAAAATTGACATGGACCTACAAATATTCTTGAAACGAAGTCAAAGGGAAATTAGTAACATTACGGTCAACTCTGCCTAGTGAATAAGTTAAGGTCAAACCAAGCTGTACTTCTAAACAGCTACTATCAATACTGCATGGTTGACACATAGTATGTATACGTGATATAAGGACAAAGTAAATAGTATTGTATTGATTAACAATGATTCATATGTGCTAAATTGAATACTCACTGTACTGTAGTACGTACATCAACAAAATAAATAAACAAAAAAAACTACATGAATATTACATTGTCAACAGTTGACTGTTGTTGTGCTCACTTTGTATTTGATAGCTTGGTGATATAAACTGAAGATGGTGATCCTTGAATATATACTGTACAGTGATCCAATCTACTTAATTCAACATCCTGCTGTTTGACAACTTCATTATGAAGTTGCACAATTTCATCTGATAGGTTAGAAAATCCAACTTGCGATTGCCTTTCATTTGGCAGTAAAAGTTGTTCGGTTGGCTTAACAGTAGATACTGTTGTAACAGTATTCCCAGTAGTATTTTTCTTACGATTTGAAAATGAAAACTTCTTTCTTGGAGTAAGTTCCACTTCCTTTGCAGATAAAAGTGCTTTCAATTGGGACAATTGCTATAAGTACAATAATATCTATTGATAATATATTGTGATATTCACATACTGGATTATGTAAACACATGTTGCAACAGAACCACCATGAATGTGTAATCAATGGATATACAATCTATATGCCAATAGCATGGTGCTATGTTTGACGGTTATAACAAAAAATTAAAAGTTAATTAAATCCAATAACATACATGAAACAAACAACACCAAAATACGTACAAGTACAAGCTTAAGAGGACACAAATAGACACTTGGACTGTAAATACAAAGCATCGATAACATAACTCACAGAGAGTGCACTCTTTAAGCTATACTTGGGCAAGTAGTATGTAGCATCTGTTATTTCTTGTTGCAGCGATTGGCAAGACTTCTTTATATCGTCTAATATGGCTTGAAGATCATCATTGCCTTCTTTTAAAGATGACAGTTTAACTTCCACTTCTACAAGTACACAAAAGCTACTAATATACAAATAAAACAAAATACACATGTACATACTTTAGAGATTAACTTACGTATTAAAATACATGTGGTAGTAATACCCAGTGGACACACATACATTATATTCATTTCGACGCGTAAAATATGTAGTTCTTGTTTCTTTGAAGAATATTTAATCAAAAATGGGCAATTCTGGATGAGTTCAATGGAAATCTCTAGACACAGAAATTATATTACACTAAACCTTTCGGCAGCCACCTTTGTCGGTGTTTCAACTCATTTTCATTGAACTTATCCCTAAGATGTCATCTAGACAAACAACCCTCTTTCTAATGGGATGGTTTGTCACGAAAATA
Organism: Chondrilla cf. caribensis; assembly: GCA_964020155.1. Lineage (NCBI taxonomy): Eukaryota > Metazoa > Porifera > Demospongiae > Chondrillida > Chondrillidae > Chondrilla > Chondrilla cf. caribensis. Next base: position 2,538,042 of record OZ026567.1, read on the forward strand.
TCACTATTGATCAGATAGTTAGCCTATCACTGGGATCTGTTTTACTAGAAAACGTTTTATTATATATATCGAGCATAACGTCAGTACAAGCATACTAACTTTATCATGTGGTCCATGACCAGGAAAGAGCCTGACTTTCCCCTATCAGACCTTCCTGAGAATTGCAGACAAAGCATTGTTGTACAATTGTCATGTAGTCATGAAGAATGATTTTGAAGTCCGATAACTACAGAAACTGCCTTCTCGGTTTGTTGGAAACATGGCATACTTTGTCATACACGTGTGTACATTGGTGGACCATTATGTGTCCACTACATTGCTTACATGTAAAGCTTCAAATTGATATGCACTTGATGCTATTTGTAAAATAATCACACCATGAGTATATTGAATATAAAGGTTATTGCCTAGCACTAATACCACAAAGTAGCTGTAAATCAACAGGTGTGAAAGATACAGGCATTCATCTAGGAGAGATGCTACTTGTAGCTGAAACCCACACATTCTGTTAATAAAATCCATGTACATAACTTAGTGTTAGAATCTCAGAAGTCAGACTCCACCCATAATTATGCTACCCTATACAATTGCCACTGTCCCATAATACCTGACAACACTCTACGTAAATATAGGCCTATCTACATTATATATGGCGACAGTAGCCTGCACGGACAGACTCAATGCTAAAGGTAAGAGAGACGTACGACCACAGAACGTAGAAGTGACAGCCTTCGTAGTCCAGGGAATTAATAGCCTTGAAATCTCTAGGACTGAGCTATCAATCAAAAAAAGCTTCGTCATGCGTCTTCTTTATCTCCATGCAGATAGTACTATCAACAGAAACTAAAGATATTACTGAGCGGAGTCCTTTGCGTCACTACATTCTAGATCTTGAATCTGAATTTAGTTTTCACTAATGTGTCACATGCAATGTTAGCCTACAAATTAAATTACCTTTCGTCTTATCTTTAAAGCTCCTCCAGAACATTTCATCAAGTTTATTCTTTTGAACATGGTCAGATCCTTTGGGACTTGTGGAACTACAAATACCGGCATCCTTCGCCTGTTCCATTCCTGTCGCGTGTCTGTTGCAATAATACTGTCAAGATGGCAGTCTGCCCTGCTACGACCGTCCCACCAAGCGCCCTAGGCGAGGAAAGGGAGGACGGTCTAGCGGCACTAGAGATTAATTCACACCTTGCCGTTATGGCAGTATGTGACACATCAAACTTCGACCTATTTTCTACAATATTGGCAATTTATATTGACTGAATAGCTTATTATGCCAATATAAATTCGTTAGAAATTCGGGCTTTCGCAGAGGTTTAGATAACTTGTTCGGACTTTCTCCAAGTAACAATTGAGCTGGAAATTAAAGTGACACACGACTGAGATCCTATCGGTATGTCGATTGAAGGAGTTCGAATGAAGGCAAACGACCAATTCTGTCGTTTGCGCTGCTCTACACTTGATGTAAAGAATTACTTACTATGATTTAACACCTTTTTTTAATGAGTGCCGAGATTCTCGGCACTCGTAGCTGATTCGTCAAAAGTTGCGCAATAAATCTCTAGTGCCGCTAGACCGTCTTTCACTGATCCATTTTGAATAAAAGATGCCTTAGTAGCTTTTTCTGTAGGTCATCTTCACTACCTGAATGATGCAAGCATCCATTGGCTGCAATTGGGATGTTGTGTTGGGTGGCAAAAAGCTCAGTTTGATGTTGCTGAGTTGGACTTCGGGGTGAGCAGTGCAGTTGCCGATGAAAAGCAGAATGTGTTGTTTTTCTTGAATGAACTTCTGGTTGTGTCAGTATCTTTCTGCACCTTGTATCTATCTTATCAAATGGACTGTCCATGTGCTGTAGGTTCCAGATGTTTTCGAAGGAGATGAACTCATCACACTCATGACACAGTGCAAGGAAGCTTCCCAGATAGGCTGATATTGGAATCTTCTGAGGAACTGTATAAATGGTTTATGCAACAAGTAATGAAGAACCTCCATATTATGTTCACTATGAATCGGTCTACTGAAAGACTTAAAGACAAAGCATCTACTTCTCCTGCTCTGTTCAACAGGTATGCATGTTGTGGTAATGTACATTGTGCACACATAGTGAGCTGATTGCACTGCTGATTAGTCATAACTGACTTTTATTCCATAGATGTGTGTTGAATTGGTTTGGAGACTGGTCAACTATTGCTTTTTATCAGGTCGGTATGGAGTTCACTTCAAAACCGAATATTGACAGATCAGATGTGAGTTTGTTGGCGATGTGTTATGTCCATTTTCAACTTTACTGCAATTTTCACCCATTGTACAGTACATACTGCTGAACTTCTTCCCTACTGTGTATCCTGATCTGACAAGTACCCCATCACACAGACAGACCATGGTGAATGCCTTTGTGAATGTTCATCAAACCATGTATCAAGCAAACCTCAAGTTGGCCAAAAGAGGAGAAAATGGAATTACTGTTTGGCCAAGAAATTACCTTGAATCATCAGTTATTTTGTAAGCTTATTCTTTTGTTTTGTACTAGCTACTAGCCACTTGTCAAAACATGTACCTACGGTAACCCATTTTGCTCACTCTGCACATGCTTTAGGCCAAGCTGTATAATGAGAAGAGGTCAGATTTAGAGGTACAGCAGCTTCATCTTAATGTTGGGCTGCAAAAAATTCAGGATACGGTTGAACAAGTTGAATAAAATCAAGCATATTTGTCCATCAAGAAGATTGAGCTCAAGACAAGGAATGCTCTTGCTAACGAAAGGTCAAAGCAAATGGTATGTATGAACTTTAAGGTTCACCTTTATTTATGTGTGTGTATGCGTGCGTGCATGTGTGTGTGTGTGCGCGCGCGCGCGTGTGTGTGTAGAGCGAGAGAGAGATGTAACATTAAAGATATATATGTATTCTGGGATAGTATGAGTTATTTAGGTTTGCATGTATGTGTGTTCCTGAAGGTGCATGATCAACAGGAAGCAGACGAAAAGAAAGCCACTTTGCAAAAAATTCAGGAAGCCTTGTGTGTTCAAACACAGCAGATTGTTGAGAAATGTGTGTATCCGTGGTTTGTGTGTGAGTGTATGTGTATGCGCGACTATGTGTGAGTGTGTGTGTGTGTGTGTGTGTGTGTGTGTGTGTGTGTGTGTGTGTGTGTGTGTGTGTGCATGTGTGTATCCGTGGTTTGTGTGTGAGTGTATGTGTATGTGCATGACTATGTGTGAGTGTGTGTGTGTGTGTGTGTGTGTGTGTGTGTGTGTGTGTGTGTGTGTGGGCATGTGTGTGTATGTGTGTGCACATGTGTGTGTGAGTGTGTATGTATGTGTATATGTATACTTAATGTCCAAAATTAGCTTCCTTTCTGACTTTAGTTGTTACCCCTTTTCATCTACCAGGCCTCTCTCCTTTATGGGGTCACTCAGGTTCAATTCTTGCAGTTTAGTATCACTCTGAGCTAGTCTACTGCCATCTACGTACTGCTGTAGAGATCTTGTTTCCATTAATTTTGACTAAGTGCTTGTTGTTTATTTATATTGTTGTGTTGTATGGTCTGTGTATGTGTGTAAACCTATATATTCCGTTGTTGTATGGTTAAGGGAGGATCAAAGGGCAAAACTGTGCATTTGCTTCTGATACTGCACACTTTTGCGCCCATTGCTAATCAAAACTATCGACCACAATTAATATTTTAATAATCGCACTCCATTGTCTGGCTTCATAACGTCAATCGTGAACTCAATACTAATACATACTTTTCAACAGTAACTATAACATGTACAAATGTAGTAATAATAATAATAATAATAATAAATTATTTAAAGATAAGAAATCTACGAAGGTTCCTAAAAGCCAGCAAAATGTCAATGATGTCTAACTGCTTTTCGGGTGCTAACACCCGCACATGCAAACGCGCTGAATACCCATCGCAACAACGGCAACATGCTGATTTCGAATCACCGAGAGTGAAAGATTCGGAGCATAACGGATTCGTCGAATAGAATATCGAATGTTCTAAACTTAGAAGAGACGTCGCCCAAGTGCTGGGGGAGGTAGAATTACTTGTTTATGAGAAAGGGTTATTGGATGATTCTTACGGATTTGTTGAAAGTGGAACCAGGTGTCAGGGATGCTCAAAAGGGTATTGGGTACAATCGCACTGTTCACTACATACTGTATGTATGCACGTATGCGTGTGTGCAGGTTGTATTCTAGTTCCTAAGGGTGACTTAACTGTACTTGTTTGTTATACAGCTGTGCAGGATATCAAAAAGCAGCATCTAGAGGAAGTAAATTATTCGATTATCATCTTCTTATTACTTGCTTGGTGTAGTGATGAGCACAGAAAGAGAATGAGGAAAGAAAACTTGTCAGATCCACAGTACAACTATGAAACTGTGAATGTGCTAGTCGGGCTTGTGGACCTTTGGTTAAGCGGGCTATTGTGTAGGTTATTATGGGCTGTGCATACAGTTTAAACAACTGAAGACATTGTGTGTTTGTTTGCCCATGAACATGGAATATCTGGGAATAAACGTATGATGTGTCTATTCATAACATGTACAGTGTGTGCATAAGGATGTAATACTACTGTATATTATGTTATTCGTTGCTGCCATTTCTAAATCAACTCATCCTGTCCTATTATCATCAGTAGCTATCACTGCGTGTGTAACATTCGTTATAATATCATGGTTACAGGAAATGCATACTGTATTTTATATGCTTGTGTAACTTCATCATCCAAATTGAAAAAGTAATAGTGCAGCTGGAGAAGAGTATTGCCCAATACAAGGAGGAGTGTGCTAAGTTCATTAGTGAAGCAAATGCTATCAAGACAGATTTGGAGAAAGTTGAAACAAAGGTACTTGTATTTAACACAT
>OZ026567.1:2547929-2625429 GCA_964020155.1 Chondrilla cf. caribensis
GAACTCAAATCATAAGGATCCAAATCCATAGGATCTCCGTGGCCATTCAGATGGGGAATGCCTCTTCAGTGCTCAGTTCCTTCCCATTCCCAACATCCCATCCTTGGATGAGAATGACAGCATTGTAGATTAGGTTTTGTCTTGCTTACATGCTCTTATTATTGTTGTTGTAATTGCTGTTATTATTAATATTATTATTCACTATCATTTATTGGTTGACTTATATATACTAATTATCATTATTACTCAAATCATAAGTTGTCATTATATTATCTATATAAGCTTGTCTAATGAACCAGTTAGCTTTTATGTGAACCATGACCATTTCAATGGCCGTAGAACAGCTTCGATCAATTCGTAACATTTTTGGCGACGAGGATAAAACAGGAACAGAATGGCGAGCACTTTTGCAGAGTCGATGAGGCCAAAGAAGATTGGTTGTCGTACGCCGAGCGGATGGAGCGGTAGTTCATAGCGAACGACATCAATGAAGAAAAACGGCGAGCATATTTGCTCAGCGTATGTGGACCCAGTCTATACCAGCTCATCAAAGATTTGGTGGCACCAGGCAAGCCGTCAGAGCGGTCTTTTGAGCAGTTGGTGGAATTGATCGACACACACAAGAACTCTAGGCCGTCAATCCTCGTACAGCAGTTTCAGTTTCATTCCAGGGCTCAGGGACCAATGGAGACCACTTCAGAGTATGTGGCGGTATTGAGAAGGTTGCGGAGGATATACTGGACGATATGCTACGGGATCGACTCGCACGTGGACTACGGGACACACGACCACAGAGGAGACTTTTAGCGGAGAAGGATCTCACCTAAGAAGACATTTGACTTGTGCCAAGCGTACGAAACCGCTGAGCGCGATGCACACGACATCCACTATCGACAGAATGGGCTTGTAGCGATCCACAAGGGAAAACGGACAGTTTTGAGCAGTTTCCAATGATAAGGTGACGAATTTTCCAGTCAGAGAACGGTGCTACAAGTGTGGTCGATTTTATTTCCTCAAGAATTGCCCATTTAAGGATGCTGAGTGCTTCAACTGATTGATCTTGTTAATGAGTACAGACCAAATGTGCAATTTGTCTATCTTCATCTGTTGGAGACAGTGAACTAAACTCTGGACCGACTTACAAATATCTGTGTGTGAGGTGTGAAAAGCCCGTAAGAAGGGACGATAGAGAAATTCAAACCAATGGTACCACTCAAACTGTGTTCCTATCTCAGAGATGCTGAATACTTTATCTAACTGACGATGTTTATTATGCATTATGTAGTCTACTGTACCTGTCCGAAAGCTTTTCACTTGTTCATACAATACATGCAGTACATATGTACATGACCTCTTACTTAGCAATTATATCACGGTACTATTGTGTTCAAATACCTGCAGTTTCCAGGTGGAGTAGAACAGTGCCAGCAGTCTTCCTTCAAAATACCAGTTACTGAGAAAGAAAAGAACCGAAAACCAGATGTTGAGACATAGGCGGAGTGTAGATACTGGTATGGGCATATACAGTCAGCGACACACTACTACGAGCATCATCTCCATGTGACATTGGTAAATTGAACAAACGGTGTCTTATGTATGTATGTTACTAAGGTATACACGTAAACTGGTATTTCCTATTAGAAAACATTGATTTTTGCTCCTATAACAAATGGGTATGGAAATTGCTAGGTCTTAATTAATGCTTCCACCAAATAGCAATATACAGTTAATGCATACAGTACAGCGTGGTTCAGCAAGTAGCTATAACGAGGCCCTGTGTGTAGCGAATGACAGACCATCAGTGTTAGTTATGGCTTTTTTACATACACGCTTACTGTCATTATGCTGACACAGGGTATGATACTTCATCCAGCCTTGTAGACACTTTCTTAATGAGGACTTACGGAGCTCACCAACTTCTTGTATTCTTTCCTTCCTGTACAAACACTGAATAGTGGCAGATCTAAGCTCGATGCATTCTCCAAATTTACTTTAATACTGAACTTGGCTTTATCCCCACATCAACACACGGAGGCAAGGCACCTTTACCTTTGTCAAGAGAAACACATGCTAATTCATATATCTGTTCTTCCTCCTTGATAATGTGACCAGCTTCCACGTATTTTACATACCAATCTTGGAAGTTCTGCCATGGACAATGACACACTGTAGATACACAGGCCACTCGTGTACACTGATATTAAAATGAACGGCTACTCTATGACCCCAAAATTTGTTTTAAATGTTGCACACTTTCTTTCTACGAATGAAATACTCGCCTTAATATCAATGAAAAGATTGCCTCGTTATATCAATTAATCAATCAATCGAAAATTGAGTGCACCACACCCGAAGGTGCTAGGACATACCAATGGTCCTAGTACACTAGTCCATCACAATATGTTCTTCATCCATACCCCTTTGTCGCATTTCACAGCCTCTCTTGCCATCTTCCTTAATAGCCTCCCTTCATATACCTCACTGGTCGGAATCTTCATCCAGAATTTCATGCAGTGCATCTTGGCCTCCCATACAACTGGCAGGGACTTCACAGTGACGCTTTGGGATGTAGTATCCCCACTCCAAAGAACATCCTGAAAGCCCGCAGCTGTACTTGTTTGATAGATTGTAAATTTCAGCAGCAGCCCCATACCTCTGCCCCATACAACGTGCTTGACTTCACTAGTGACTAGCTAACAAGCATGTGTCGTCTGCAAATAGTAGACCAGGAACCTTCTCCTCACCACACTACCCCACACTTCTCTTCCTGCAGTCTCTTTGTAGCACCATTAATGTAGAGAAAACCAAACGGAGACAGTACAGAACCTCACCGTAGCCCTGTGTTCACCTCAAAGTCTTCGCTAACCTCCCTCCCTGTCCGCTTTGACTCTACATACACTGCCTTGGGACAGGGCCTGTAAGAACCAAAGAACTCATGCCCATACTCTGCAAACATGACCACAGCTTCTCCAGTCCCGCACCACTTTATCATAGGCCTTAGAAAAGTCAATGAATACCACGAGCATACCAGTCGACTTCCTGGCCATTTGATTTTCCCAGCAATACCAAAGAAAGAACTTGGTCCCTACAGTACATCCTCTCCCTTTTGAAAACCACCCTGTTCTTCAGCTATAAGACCTTTCTCTTCAACCACACACGAGAGTCTAGACTTGCACAGCACCTTGCTAACCATGGAGGTCAGAGAGATACCGTTCACTTCACAAACACCCCTACTTGCTTCTTTGTTACAGGCACAACAACAACACTTCTCTCCACACAGTTGGTACCCTCTCACGTTCCTAACAGACCCTAAACAGTGCTACCCACACCAAGAAACCTTTCCGTCAGCATCATTTCCATCCCTTCACCATCGAGCCCGGGTGCTGCATCCTTCTTGACCACATTAAGTGCCCATGATACCTCTTCTCTTGAGAGGTTCACATATTAGGCGCTGATTACATTCCGATAGATCCGTGTCTTCCTTGTATGAGTGTCATCCAACTTTGTCATTGAAATCATCCCCCAGGACTCTAGGTAGTTGAGTTCTCCATATTTCAATTGCCTCTTCCCCTGATCTTACGACCCCTCCCTCATCATACACTTGAAATAAGTTGTGTCCCTGTTTCCTCGAGTTCCAAATGCTTTCCAGAGCTTTTTAGGACACTTCTTCTACAAGTCTCGTTCCAACTGTTCACATTTTTCTTCTGGAAACCTCGTTTATCCCCTTTCACTGCCTTCAAATACACTGACCTTATCTTCAAGTATACATTGCTCAAGTACTTCCTTTCAAATACATTTTTGCTTTCCAAACCTACCTTCAGCCAACGTTACCACACATCTACCAATATGCCCACACAAGAACAGAGTGGTCAGATCTCCTGTACCACTCTTCACACCCATACAACTTCTCTTATTCTGACAGTCTTCACAACAAAGTTTTGAATGTTCTGCAATTCTTCTTATGGCACCAAGCAGTAATCTACCACATATCTATCTCTAGCAGACATATAAGTAAACTGATCTAGACTCTGTCTTCCATTCACAAACACTAAACCACAACTCTACATAAAGTTAAACAACAATTCACCTTGGCTATTCTTCACCAAATGACCTGAAACCATCTGCAGTACAATTCAGAAGATTTATGGGCCCTTCATCACCGCGTTGCGTTTCTTGCTGCGTATATTAGCGGGGTGTGTGATGTCAGGAGTTATGGAAAGGTGAAACTGGGAGGTCATCACTGGTTGCCATCTCAATTTTGGTCCCCCACCTGATACAGATTTTGGTCTTGTCAGCTGGTTGGCGTAATATCCAGTGATGCATTCTTTACTTCATGTAATGTACCAATATGTAATGATAGCATGTATATTTATCGGTTTTCAGCTTTTTTTGAATTTCTTCACAGATTTGGACTATTTGCTCAAATGTTTCAATGTCTGGAGACAGTCCATCAAATTGCAATGGCAGAATATTGCACATATGAGGGGTGAGACATTCGGTCGGATGAAGTTACAGGAGTATAGTCTGGTAAACTTTAATGGTGTTTCTATGTTGAGATAACAAAGTCAAAAGAGTAAGAACAATGTAGTAATTATGTGCAGTACTAAGAATTGACAGAATATGAGATGGTATAGTAATACAGATGGTGGGCACTATCTATTCAAACTAAGGTTAGTAATTGGGTTAGAGAGAAAAACCAACTCAGTACATGTGTTCTTTTTAACCATCTGCAGTACAATTCAGAAGATATTATGGGCCCTCCATCACCTCATGTATCCTTATTTCTACAGTACCCTCTATACTGCTAATGACATATCACTTTGATGGGATATTATGGACGGCTCTGTACAGCAAGACGTCAACAATGAGGAAAGCAGATGGGGAGCATGGTATGCAATATCACTTTTTTGTACACATGTATCTCTGGTTTATTGCTCATCTTATGCAATTTCTAGACAGAAGATTGCTATGTGTTTGGAGTGCACAGACGAGTCATGAGATCCTGTTACTAGAACATTGTGCAGTCTGTTCGCTATAGGTAGATGGAGGTACGTACATGTGTGCATGTGCTACTTGATGATTTGATGGGAGATCTTGATCTTGATCTTGTTAGCAAAAGAGGAGATGAGTACAGACCAAATGTGCAATTTGTCTATCTTCATCTGTTGGAGACAGTGAACTAAACTCCGGACCGACCTACAAATATCTGTGTGTGAGGTGTGAAAAGCCCGTGAGAAGGAACGATAGAGGAATCCAAACCAATGGTACCACTCAAACTGTGTTCCTATCTAAGAGATGCATGTGTGTGTGATGTATTATATGTACCGTTTATGTGTTTTTTATTTGATTGTATATTATATGTGTGTAAGAATGTAGATGTTTCATTACTTCATTATTCTCAAAGAACTACCATATATTAAAATAATAATAATAATAATGATAATAGTAATAATGATAATAATATTAATAATAATAATAATAATGGTAAAAATAAAAATAATTATAATAATAATGATGATAATAATGAGACTCAATAAGCTTAACCAGTTGATACATCGATCATTGTCTTCTGCAAATATTCCCTCACTTATGAAGATGTATAAATTATTGTACTATAATAGTTTATGCCCTTTTTATCACTAAAATTTAATAATTATGATGTAATATTATTTAAGGATTCTTTTTATTTACCCGAGGGTTCTTTAATGATAGATCAGATTTAAAAACGCTTTAATTAAAGACAGAAATAATTAATGTAAATAATAATTATAGATTAATTGAACAAATTTATTAATTTTAATTATTGAATATAATTTAATGAAAAATTTAATTAATTAATTGATTAATTGATATTAAAAAATAATTAATTAAAATTAATTAATTAAAAAAATTATGAAATTTTTTCAAATTAATATTAAGCATATATATATTGCCTGACAAAAAATTACACATATATGTAACAAACACACTAGATTAATCATAAAGGCCCAAACATTACACTCTAGTATTATACTCAAACGACAAAACAGTACATGTGCGTTAATGTGTGTATTTGTATATATATGTGTGTGTATGAGAGTTTCTGTGTGTGTGTACAAATTTGTGTACGTGTGTGCATTAGTGCGTGTGTGAGCATTGTGTGTCCGAAATGTCTATTATTGATATGTTTGTGAGCGCAATGTGTGTTAACGCAGTATGTGTAATCTCAATGTGTGTACGCAGTGTATACACAATGTGTGTGTGTCCAGTGTTTGTGCGCAGTGTGTGCGCAGTGAGTGTAGGCACATTGCGTGTGTGCACAGTGTGTGTGCGCAGAATGTGTATGCGCGCAGTTTGTGTGCTCAAAACGTGTGGGTGCAATGTGTATGTGCAGTGTGTGTTGACAATGTGTGTGTACAACAGTGTATGTTTGTACAGTGTAATGTGCGCACAGTGCGTGTGTGTGTGCAATGTGTATGTACCAAATGTGTGTGTGCACAGTGTGTGAGCACAGTGTATGAGTGTATGTCCGCTATGTTTTTGCGCAGTGTATGTGTGTGTGTGTATGCGCAATGTGTGAGCACAGTGTATGTGTGCGCATTGTGTGTGCTCAATGAGTATGTGCGCAATGTTTGTGTGCACAGTGTGTGTGTACACAGTGCGTGTGTGCGCAATGTTTGTGTGCGCATTGTGTGTTGGGATAGTGTGTGTGTGCGCAGTGTGTGTGCTCAGAGCTTGTTTGCACAAATTGTTGGTGCATTGTGTGGCACAGTGTGTGTGCACAGTGTGTGTTTGTGCAATGTGTGTGTGCAAAGTGCGTGTGTGCGCAATGTTTGTGTGCGCATTGTGTTGGGCACAGTGTGTGTGCACAGTGCGTGTTTGCGCAATGTGTATGTGAGCGCATGTTTATGCTCAGAGCTTGTGTGCACAAATTGTTGGTGCAGTGTGTGCGTGCGCAGTGTGTGTGTACAAATTGTTTGTGTGCGCAATGTGTGTGTGCACATTGTGTGTGCACAGTGTGTGTGGGCACAGTGTGTGCACACAATGTGTGAGCACAGCGTATGTGTGCACTTTGTTTTTACACAATGTGTGTGGGCACAGTGTGTGTGTGCGCTAAGTGTGAGCACAGTGTATGTATGCGCAGTGTGTGTGCGCAGTGTGTGTGTACACATTGTGTGTTTGCGCAATTTTTGTGTGCACAGTATGTGTGGGCACAGTGTGGGTGCGCAGTGTGTGTGTGCATAGTGTGTGTGTGAGCAATATTTGTGTGCACAGTGTGTGTGGGCACAGTGTGTGTGCGCAGTTTGTGTGTGCACACTGTGTGTGTGCGCAATGTGTGTGTGCACATTGTGTGTGGACTGTGTGTGCACAGTGTGTGTGCAAGGTGTGTGTGTGCGCAATGTTTGTGTGCGCTATGTGTGAGCAAAGCGTATGTGTGCGCATTGTGTGTGGGCACAGTGTGCGTGAGCAAAGTTTGTGTGCGCAATATGTGTGTGCACATTGTGTGTGCAAAGTGTTTGTGTGCACAATGTTTGTGTGCGCAATGTGTGAGGAAAGTGTGTGAGCGCATTGTGTGGGCGCAGTGTGTGTGCACAGTGTGCGTGTGTGCACACTGTGTGTGTGTGCATAGTGTGTTTGCATAGTGTGTTTTCATAGTGTGTGTGGGCACAGTGTGTGTGTGCGCAATGTGTGTGTGCACATTGTGAGTGTGCATAGTGTGTTTGCATAGTGTGTTTGCATAGTGTGTAATGGGTGAGCACAGAGTATGTGTGCGCATTGTGTGTGGCCACAATGTGTGTGAGCAAAGTTTGTGTGCGCAATGTGTGTGCACATTGTGTGTGCAAAGTGTGTGGGCACAGTGTGTGTGCACAGTGTGTGTGCACAGTGTGTGTGTGCATAGTGTGTGTGCGCAATGTTCGTGTGCTCAACGTGTGAGCAAAGCGTATGTGTGCGCATTGTGTGTGGCCACAGTGTGTGTGCACAGTGTGTGTGTGAGAAAAGTTTGTGTGCGCAATGTGTGTGTGCACAGTGTGTGTGCACAGTGTGTGTGTGCACAGTGTGTGTGTGCACAATGCTTGTGTGCGCAATGTGTGAACAAAGCGTGTGTGCGCATTGTGTGGGCACAATGTGTGTGCACAGTGTGTGTTTGTGCAATGTGTTTGTGTGCGCATTGTGTTTTGGCACAGTGCGTGTGCGCAGTGTGTGTGTGCACAGTTTGTGTGTGGGCAAAGTGTGTGTGCACAGTGTGTGTGCACAGTGTGTTTGTGCAATGTGTATGTGTGCGCATTGTGTTTTGGCACAGTGCGTGTGCGCAGTGTGTGTGTGCACAGTTTGTGTGTGCGCAATGTTTGTGTGCGCAGTGTTTGTGCGCAATGTTTGTGTGCGCCATGTGTGTGTGCACATTGTGTGTGTGCTCAGTGTGTGTGAATAGTGTGTGTTTGCATAATGTTTGTGTGCGCAATGTGTGAGCATAACGTGTATGGGCACAGTGTGTTTGCACAGTGTGTGTTTGCGAAATGTGTGCCTATGCCCAATGTTTATGTGCTCAGGGTTTGTGTGCACAGTGTTTTTGTGCGCAATGTTTGTGTGCGCAATGTGTGTGTGCACATTGTGTGAGGGCACAGTGTGTGTGGACACATTGTTTGTGCGCAATGTGTGTGTGCACAGTGTGTGAATGCGCAATGTTTGTGTTCACATTGTGTGTGGGCACAGTGTGTGAATGCGCAATGTTTGTGTTCACATTGTGTGTGGGCACAGTGTGTGGGCACAGTATGTGTGTACGCAATGTTTGTGTGCGCAATGTTTGTGTGCACAGTGCGTGTGTGCGCAATGTTTGTGTGCGCATTGTGTGTTGGGATAGTGTGTGTGCTCAGAGCTTGTTTGCACATATTGTTGGTGCATTGTGTGGCACAGTGTGTGTGCACAGTGTGTGTTTGTGCAATGTGTGTGTGCAAAGTGCGTGTTTGCGCAATGTGTATGTGAGCGCATGTTTATGCTCATAGCTTGTGTGCACAAATTGTTGGTGCAGTGTGTGCGTGCGCAGTGTGTATGCAAATTGTTTGTGTGCGCAATGTGTGTGTGCACATTGTGTGTGCACAGTGTGTGTGGGCACAATGTGTGTGCGCAATGTGTGAGCACAGCGTATGTGTGCACATTGTTTTTACACAATGTTTGTGTGCACAGTGTGCGTGGGCACAGTGTGTGTGCGCAGTGTGTGTGTGCATAGTGTGTGTGTGCGCAATGTTTATGTGCGCAATGTGTGTGTACACATTGTGTGTTTGCGCAATTTTTGTGTGCGCAGTTTGTGTGTGCACACTGTGTGTGTGCACACTGTGTGTGTGCACACTGTGTGTGTGCGCAATGTGTGTGTGCACATTGTGTGTGGACTATGTGTGTGCACAGTGTGTGTGTGCAAGGTGTGTGTGCGCAATGTGTGTGTGCACATTGTGAGTGTGCATAGTGTGTTTTCATAGTGTGTGTGTGTGCACAGTGTGTGTGTGTGTGCACAATGTTGTGTGCGCAATGTGTGAGGAAAGTGTGTGAGCGCATTGTGTGTGGCCACAATGTGTGTGTGAGCAAAGTTTGTGTGTGCAATGTGTGTGCACATTGTGTGTGCAAAGTGTGTGGGCACAGTGTGTGTGCACAGTGTGTGTGTGCATAGTGTGTGTGTGCACAGTGTGTGTGTGCACAATCTTTGTGTGCGCAATGTGTGAGCAAAGCGTATGGGTGCGCATTGCGTGGGATCAGTGTGTGTGCACAGTGTGTGTGTGCACACTGTGTGTGTGCATACTGTGTGTGTGCACACTGTGTGTGTGCGCAATGTGTGTGTGCACATTGTGAGTGTGCATAGTGTGTTTGCATATTGTGTGTGTGCGCAATGTTCGTGTGCTCAACGTGTGAGTACAGCGTATGTGTGCGCATTGTGTGTGGACACAGAGTGTGTGTGCGCAAAGCGGAGCGCAATGTGTGTGTGCACATTGTGTGTGCACAGTGTGTATGTGCACAGTGTGTGTGTGCACAGTGTGTGTGTGCACAATGCTTGTGTGCGCAATGTGTGAACAAAGCGTGTGTGCGCATTGTTTGGGCACAGTGTGTGTGCACAGTGTGTGTGCACACTGTGTGTGTGCGCTATGTGTGTGTGCACATTCTGAGTGTGCATAGTGTGTTTGCATAGGTTGTGTGTGCGCAATGTTCATGTGCTCAACGTGTGAGCACAGCGTATGTGTGCGCATTGTGTGTGGCCACAGTGTGTGTGCACAGTGTGTGTGTGAGAAAAGTTTGTGTGCGCAATGTGTGTGTGCACAGTGTGTGTGTGCACAGTGTGTGTGTGCACAATGCTTGTGTGCGCAATGTGTGAACAAAGCGTGTGTGCGCATTGTGTGGGCACAATGTGTGTGCACAGTGTGTGTTTGTGCAATGTGTTTGTGTGCGCATTGTGTTTTGGCACAGTGCGTGTGCGCAGTGTGTGTGTGCACAGTTTGTGTGTGGGCAAAGTGTGTGTGCACAGTGTGTGGGCACAGTGTGTGTGTACGCAATGTTTGTGTGCGCAATGTTTGTGTGCACAGTGCGTGTGTGCGCAATGTTTGTGTGCGCATTGTGTGTTGGGATAGTGTGTGTGTGCGCAGTGTGTGTGCTCAGAGCTTGTTTTCACATATTGTTGGTGCATTGTGTGGCACAGTGTGTGTGCACAGTGTGTGTTTGTGCAATGTGTGTGTGCAAAGTGCGTGTTTGCGCAATGTTTGTGTGCGCATTGTGTTTTGGCACAGTGCGTGTGCGCAGTGTGTGTGTGCACAGTTTGTGTGTGCGCAATGTTTGTGTGCGCAGTGTGTGTGCGCAATGTTTGTGTGCGCAATGTGTGTGTGCACATTGTGTGAGGGCACAGTGTGTGTGGACACATTGTTTGTGCGCAATGTGTGTGTGCACAGTGTGTGAATGCGCAATGTTTTTGTTCACATTGTGTGTGTGCACAGTGTGTGAATGCGCAATGTTTGTGTTCACATTGTGTGTGGGCACAGTGTGTGAATGCGCAATGTTTGTGTTCACATTGTGTGTGGGCACAGTGTGTGGGCACAGTGTGTGTGTACGCAATGTTTGTGTGCGCAATGTTTGTGTGCACAGTGCGTGTGTGCGCAATGTTTGTGTGCGCATTGTGTGTTGGGATAGTGTGTGTGCTCAGAGCTTGTTTGCACAAATTGTTGGTGCATTGTGTGGCACAGTGTGTGTGCACAGTGTGTGTTTGTGCAATGTGTGTGTGCAAAGTGCGTGTTTGCGCAATGTGTATGTGAGCGCATGTTTATGCTCATAGCTTGTGTGCACAAATTGTTGGTGCAGTGTGTGCGTGCGCAGTGTGTATGCAAATTGTTTGTGTGCGCAATGTGTGTGTGCACATTGTGTGTGCACAGTGTGTGTGGGCACAATGTGTGTGCGCAATGTGTGAGCACAGCGTATGTGTGCACATTGTTTTTACACAATGTTTGTGTGCACAGTGTGCGTGGGCACAGTGTGTGTGCGCAGTGTGTGTGTGCATAGTGTGTGTGTGCGCAATGTTTATGTGCGCAATGTGTGTGTACACATTGTGTGTTTGCGCAATTTTTGTGTGCGCAGTTTGTGTGTGCACACTGTGTGTGTGCACACTGTGTGTGTGCACACTGTGTGTGTGCGCAATGTGTGTGTGCACATTGTGTGTGGACTATGTGTGTGCACAGTGTGTGTGTGCAAGGTGTGTGTGCGCAATGTGTGTGTGCACATTGTGAGTGTGCATAGTGTGTTTTCATAGTGTGTGTGTGTGCACAGTGTGTGTGTGTGTGCACAATGTTGTGTGCGCAATGTGTGAGGAAAGTGTGTGAGCGCATTGTGTGTGGCCACAATGTGTGTGTGAGCAAAGTTTGTGTGTGCAATGTGTGTGCACATTGTGTGTGCAAAGTGTGTGGGCACAGTGTGTGTGCACAGTGTGTGTGTGCATAGTGTGTGTGTGCACAGTGTGTGTGTGCACAATCTTTGTGTGCGCAATGTGTGAGCAAAGCGTATGGGTGCGCATTGCGTGGGATCAGTGTGTGTGCACAGTGTGTGTGTGCACACTGTGTGTGTGCATACTGTGTGTGTGCACACTGTGTGTGTGCGCAATGTGTGTGTGCACATTGTGAGTGTGCATAGTGTGTTTGCATATTGTGTGTGTGCGCAATGTTCGTGTGCTCAACGTGTGAGTACAGCGTATGTGTGCGCATTGTGTGTGGACACAGAGTGTGTGTGCGCAAAGTTTGTGAGCGCAATGTGTGTGTGCACATTGTGTGTGCACAGTGTGTATGTGCACAGTGTGTGTGTGCACAGTGTGTGTGTGCACAATGCTTGTGTGCGCAATGTGTGAACAAAGCGTGTGTGCGCATTGTTTGGGCACAGTGTGTGTGCACAGTGTGTGTGCACACTGTGTGTGTGCGCTATGTGTGTGTGCACATTCTGAGTGTGCATAGTGTGTTTGCATAGGTTGTGTGTGCGCAATGTTCATGTGCTCAACGTGTGAGCACAGCGTATGTGTGCGCATTGTGTGTGGCCACAGTGTGTGTGCACAGTGTGTGTGTGAGAAAAGTTTGTGTGCGCAATGTGTGTGTGCACAGTGTGTGTGTGCACAGTGTGTGTGTGCACAATGCTTGTGTGCGCAATGTGTGAACAAAGCGTGTGTGCGCATTGTGTGGGCACAATGTGTGTGCACAGTGTGTGTTTGTGCAATGTGTTTGTGTGCGCATTGTGTGTGCGCAATGTTTGTGTGCGCAATGTGTGTGTGCACATTGTGTGAGGGCACAGTGTGTGTGGACACATTGTTTGTGCGCAATGTGTGTGTGCACAGTGTGTGAATGCGCAATGTTTTTGTTCACATTGTGTGTGTGCACAGTGTGTGAATGCGCAATGTTTGTGTTCACATTGTGTGTGGGCACAGTGTGTGAATGCGCAATGTTTGTGTTCACATTGTGTGTGGGCACAGTGTGTGGGCACAGTGTGTGTGTACGCAATGTTTGTGTGCGCAATGTTTGTGTGCACAGTGCGTGTGTGCGCAATGTTTGTGTGCGCATTGTGTGTTGGGATAGTGTGTGTGCTCAGAGCTTGTTTGCACAAATTGTTGGTGCATTGTGTGGCACAGTGTGTGTGCACAGTGTGTGTTTGTGCAATGTGTGTGTGCAAAGTGCGTGTTTGCGCAATGTGTATGTGAGCGCATGTTTATGCTCATAGCTTGTGTGCACAAATTGTTGGTGCAGTGTGTGCGTGCGCAGTGTGTATGCAAATTGTTTGTGTGCGCAATGTGTGTGTGCACATTGTGTGTGCACAGTGTGTGTGGGCACAATGTGTGTGCGCAATGTGTGAGCACAGCGTATGTGTGCACATTGTTTTTACACAATGTTTGTGTGCACAGTGTGCGTGGGCACAGTGTGTGTGCGCAGTGTGTGTGTGCATAGTGTGTGTGTGCGCAATGTTTATGTGCGCAATGTGTGTGTACACATTGTGTGTTTGCGCAATTTTTGTGTGCGCAGTTTGTGTGTGCACACTGTGTGTGTGCACACTGTGTGTGTGCACACTGTGTGTGTGCGCAATGTGTGTGTGCACATTGTGTGTGGACTATGTGTGTGCACAGTGTGTGTGTGCAAGGTGTGTGTGCGCAATGTGTGTGTGCACATTGTGAGTGTGCATAGTGTGTTTTCATAGTGTGTGTGTGTGCACAGTGTGTGTGTGTGTGCACAATGTTGTGTGCGCAATGTGTGAGGAAAGTGTGTGAGCGCATTGTGTGTGGCCACAATGTGTGTGTGAGCAAAGTTTGTGTGTGCAATGTGTGTGCACATTGTGTGTGCAAAGTGTGTGGGCACAGTGTGTGTGCACAGTGTGTGTGTGCATAGTGTGTGTGTGCACAGTGTGTGTGTGCACAATCTTTGTGTGCGCAATGTGTGAGCAAAGCGTATGGGTGCGCATTGCGTGGGATCAGTGTGTGTGCACAGTGTGTGTGTGCACACTGTGTGTGTGCATACTGTGTGTGTGCACACTGTGTGTGTGCGCAATGTGTGTGTGCACATTGTGAGTGTGCATAGTGTGTTTGCATATTGTGTGTGTGCGCAATGTTCGTGTGCTCAACGTGTGAGTACAGCGTATGTGTGCGCATTGTGTGTGGACACAGAGTGTGTGTGCGCAAAGTTTGTGAGCGCAATGTGTGTGTGCACATTGTGTGTGCACAGTGTGTATGTGCACAGTGTGTGTGTGCACAGTGTGTGTGTGCACAATGCTTGTGTGCGCAATGTGTGAACAAAGCGTGTGTGCGCATTGTTTGGGCACAGTGTGTGTGCACAGTGTGTGTGCACACTGTGTGTGTGCGCTATGTGTGTGTGCACATTCTGAGTGTGCATAGTGTGTTTGCATAGGTTGTGTGTGCGCAATGTTCATGTGCTCAACGTGTGAGCACAGCGTATGTGTGCGCATTGTGTGTGGCCACAGTGTGTGTGCACAGTGTGTGTGTGAGAAAAGTTTGTGTGCGCAATGTGTGTGTGCACAGTGTGTGTGTGCACAGTGTGTGTGTGCACAATGCTTGTGTGCGCAATGTGTGAACAAAGCGTGTGTGCGCATTGTGTGGGCACAATGTGTGTGCACAGTGTGTGTTTGTGCAATGTGTTTGTGTGCGCATTGTGTTTTGGCACAGTGCGTGTGCGCAGTGTGTGTGTGCACAGTTTGTGTGTGGGCAAAGTGTGTGTGCACAGTGTGTGGGCACAGTGTGTGTGTACGCAATGTTTGTGTGCGCAATGTTTGTGTGCACAGTGCGTGTGTGCGCAATGTTTGTGTGCGCATTGTGTGTTGGGATAGTGTGTGTGTGCGCAGTGTGTGTGCTCAGAGCTTGTTTTCACATATTGTTGGTGCATTGTGTGGCACAGTGTGTGTGCACAGTGTGTGTTTGTGCAATGTGTGTGTGCAAAGTGCGTGTTTGCGCAATGTTTGTGTGCGCATTGTGTTTTGGCACAGTGCGTGTGCGCAGTGTGTGTGTGCACAGTTTGTGTGTGCGCAATGTTTGTGTGCGCAGTGTGTGTGCGCAATGTTTGTGTGCGCAATGTGTGTGTGCACATTGTGTGAGGGCACAGTGTGTGTGGACACATTGTTTGTGCGCAATGTGTGTGTGCACAGTGTGTGAATGCGCAATGTTTTTGTTCACATTGTGTGTGTGCACAGTGTGTGAATGCGCAATGTTTGTGTTCACATTGTGTGTGGGCACAGTGTGTGAATGCGCAATGTTTGTGTTCACATTGTGTGTGGGCACAGTGTGTGGGCACAGTGTGTGTGTACGCAATGTTTGTGTGCGCAATGTTTGTGTGCACAGTGCGTGTGTGCGCAATGTTTGTGTGCGCATTGTGTGTTGGGATAGTGTGTGTGTGCGCAGTGTGTGTGCTCAGAGCTTGTTTGCACATATTGTTGGTGCATTGTGTGGCACAGTGTGTGTGCACAGTGTGTGTTTGTGCAATGTGTGTGTGCAAAGTGCGTGTTTGCGCAATGTGTATGTGAGCGCATGTTTATGCTCATAGCTTGTGTGCACAAATTGTTGGTGCAGTGTGTGCGTGCGCAGAGTGTGTATGCAAATTGTTTGTGTGCGCAATGTGTGTGTGCACATTGTGTGTGCACAGTGTGTGTGGGCACAATGTGTGTGCGCAATGTGTGAGCACAGCGTATGTGTGCACATTGTTTTTACACAATGTTTGTGTGCACAGTGTGTGTGGGCACAGTGTGTGTGCGCAGTGTGTGTGTGCATAGTGTGTGTGTGCGCAATATTTATGTGCGCAATGTGTGTGTACACATTGTGTGTTTGTGCAATTTTTGTGTGCGCAGTTTGTGTGTGCACACTGTGTGTGTGCACACTGTGTGTGTGCGCAATGTGTGTGTGCACATTGTGTGTGGACTATGTGTGTGCACAGTGTGTGTGTGCAAGGTGTGTGTGCGCAATGTGTGTGTGCACATTGTGAGTGTGCATAGTGTGTTTGCATAGTGTGTGTGTGCGCAATGTTTGTGTGCGCTATGTGTGAGCAAAGCGTATGTGTGCGCATTGTGTGTGGGCACAGTGTGTGTGTGAGCAAAGGTTGGGTGCGCAATATGTGTGTGCACATTGTGTGTGCACAGTGTGTGTGTGCACATTGTGTGTGCACAGTGTGTGTGTGCACAGTGTGTGTGTGCATAGTGTGTTTGCATAGTGTGTTTTCATAGTGTGTGTGTGTGCACAGTGTGTGTGTGTGCACAATGTTGTGTGCGCAATGTGTGAGGAAAGTGTGTGAGCGCATTGTGTGTGGCCACAATGTGTGTGTGAGCAAAGTTTGTGTGTGCAATGTGTGTGCACATTGTGTGTGCAAAGTGTGTGGGCACAGTGTGTGTGCACAGTGTGTGTGTGCATAGTGTGTGTGTGCACATTGTGTGTGCACAATGTGTGTGTGCACAGTGTGTGTGTGCACAATCTTTGTGTGCGCAATGTGTGAGCAAAGCGTATGGGTGAGCATTGCGTGGGCACAGTGTGTGTGCACAGTGTGTGTGTGTGCACACTATGTGTGTGTGCACACTGTGTGTGTGCGCAATGTGTGTGTGCACATTGTGAGTGTGCATAGTGTGTTTGCATATTGTGTGTGTGCGCAATGTTCGTGTGCTCAACGTGTGAGCACAGCGTATGTGTGCGTATTGTGTGTGGACACAGAGTGTGTGTGAGCAAAGTTTGTGAGCGCAATGTGTGTGTGCACATTGTGTGTGCACAGTGTGTATGTGCACAGTGTGTGTGTGCACAGTGTGTGTGTGCACAATGCTTGTGTGCGCAATGTGTGAACAAAGCGTATGTGCTCATTGTTTGGGCACAGTGTGTGTGCACAGTGTGTGTGTGTGCACACTGTGTGTGTGCGCTATGTGTGTGTGCACATTCTGAGTGTGCATAGTGTGTTTGCATAGGTTGTGTGTGCGCAATGTTCGTGTGCTCAACGTGTGAGCACAGCGTATGTGTGCGCATTGTGTGTGGCCACAGTGTGTGTGCACAGTGTGTGTGTGAGAAAAGTTTGTGTGCGCAATGTGTGTGTGCACAGTGTGTGTGTGCACAGTGTGTGTGTGCACAATGCTTGTGTGCGCAATGTGTGAACAAAGCGTGTGTGCGCATTGTGTGGGCACAATGTGTGTGCACAGTGTGTGTTTGTGCAATGTGTTTGTGTGCGCATTGTGTTTTGGCACAGTGCGTGTGCGCAGTGTGTGTGTGCACAGTTTGTGTGTGGGCAAAGTGTGTGTGCACAGTGTGTGTGCACAGTGTGTTTGTGCAATGTGTGTGTGTGCACATTGTGTTTTGGCACAGTGCGTGTGCGCAGTGTGTGTGTGCACAGTTTGTGTGTGCGCAATGTTTGTGTGCGCAGTGTGTGTGCGCAATGTTTGTGTGCGCCATGTGTGTGTGCACATTGTGTGTGTGCTCAGTGTGTGTGAATAGTGTGTGTTTGCATAATGTTTGTGTGTGCAATGTGTGAGCATAACGTGTATGGGCACAGTGTGTTTGCACAGTGTGTGTTTGCGAAATGTGTGCCTATGCCCAATGTTTATGTGCGCAGGGTTTGTGTGCACAGTGTTTTTGTGCGCAATGTTTGTGTGCGCAATGTGTGTGTGCACATTGTGTGAGGGCACAGTGTGTGTGGACACATTGTTTGTGCGCAGTGTGTGTGTGCACAGTGTGTGTGTGTGCGCAATGTTTGTGTGCGCAATGTGTGTGTGCACAGTGTGTGAATGCGCAATGTTTGTGTTCACATTGTGTGTGGGCACAGTGTGTGAATGCGCAATATTTGTGTTCACATTGTGTGTGGGCACAGTGTGTGGGCACAGTGTGTGTGTACGCAATGTTTGTGTGCGCAATGTTTGTGTGCACAGTGTGTGAATGCGCAATGTTTGTGTGCACTGTGTGTGAGCAGCGTGTGCCAGCGAAGTGTGTGTGTGCACAGTGTATGAACACAGTGTGTGTGTCCATTGTTTGTGCGCAAGGTGTGTGTTGGCTTAGTGTGTGTGCACAATGCGTGTGTGCGCAATGTGTGTGTGCAGTGTGTGTAGCCACAGTGTGTGTGTGTGCGTAATGTGTTTGGGTGCTCAGAGTGCGTGTGTGGTGTGTGAGCAGTGTGTGTGGGCACAGTGTGTATGTGCGCAGTGCGTGTGTGCACAGTTTGTGTACGCATTGTGTGTGTGCGCTGTGTGTGTGTGTGCAGTATGTGTGTAAGATGTTTTTGTGTGCACTGTGTGTGGGCACTGTATGTGCGCAGTGTGTGTGGACAAAGTGTGTGTGTGTGTGTGCGCTGTGTGTGCGTGTGTGTGCGCAGTGTGTGAGCACAGTGTATATGTGTGCATTGCGTGTGCCCAATGTGTATGTGCGCAATGTTTGTGTGCGCAGTGTGTGTATGCATTGTGTGAGCGCAGTGTGTGTGCACATTGTGTGAGCACAGTGTTTGAGTGCGCATTGTTTGTGCACAAAGTGTTTGTGTGCGCATTGTGTGTGCTCAATGTGTGTGTGTGTGTGCAGTGCGTGTGCACAGTGTGCGCGCAGTGTGTGTGTACGCTGTGTGTGTGTGCGCCGTGTGTGCGTGCGCAGTATGTGTTTGCTCAGAGTGCGCACACACACACAGTGTGAGCGCAGTGTGTGTGTGCACAATGTGTGTGTGCTGAGAGTGCGTGTGCGCAATGTGTGTGCGCAGTGTGTGTGGGCACTATGTGTGTGCTCAGAGATTGTTCGCGTGCACATTGTGTGAGCACAGTGTATGAGTGCGCATTGTGTGTATGCAAAGTGTATGTGTGTGCATTGTGTGTGCACAATGTGTGTGTGTGTGTGTGTGCAGTGTGTGTGCTCAGAGCGTGTGCACAAAGAGTGCGCCAGTGTGTGTGGCCACAGTGTGTGTGTGTGCGCAGTATGTGCGTGCTCATAGCATTTGTGTGCAATGTGTGCACGCAGTGTGTTTGGCAAAGTGTGTGTGCGCAGTGTGTGTGCACAGTGCGTGTGTGCACAGTGTGTGTGCGCAGTGTGTGTCCATGCCAGTTGACTTGATAAATGAGGTGCTGAGACTTGAAAGGAAGCCAAGTTATCTCCTTAAACTTTTCTGATAGATTATTCCGAAAATTAATTATTATAAATATTTTTAATTAATTAATTAATTATAAGTAATTAATATTGATTAGATAATTAATTAAATTTGAAATTCAATTATTCAATCGATATAATATATTTACAATTAAATTTAATCATTAATAATTCTTTAATAATTAATTATCATTATAATCTGATCTATCATCGCAAAAAAAAAACGTACTTGGAGGAATCCAACCCGCTACATGTAGCTAGGATTTGTGTTGTCCAACCACTCGGCCACCGTGCTCTCTGAATTATTAATATTCCATGCAACATATATATTTGCAGTGTCCAATCGCAATATAAGCCGTTTTTTTTATTATGCTTACAGTTCAGGAGTCTAGCTAGCTAGCCTGTCCCTTCACACGCGCCCTACGGACGTTAAGAGCGGGCGTCTTCCCCACTCTCCGCCCGTAGGGCGCGTGTGCGGGGACGGGCTAGCTAGCTAGACTAACAGTTCAGCCACGTGTCCCCAGCTCACACATACCGTTCTTTGTAGGGAGTTATTGCAATTGAACACAAGGACGTGAGCTTTTTTCAGAGAAAAAAATCCGGCAGTTAGAGGATTCGAACCTGCGAACTGTTGCTTGGTGTTGTGCCATCCAACCACTCGGCCACTGTGCTCTCTGAATTATTAATATTCCATGCAACATATATATTTGCAGTGTCCAATCGCAATATAAGCCGTTTTTTTTATTATACTTACAGTTCAGGAGTCTAGCTAGCTAGCCTGTCCCTTCACACGCGCCCTACGGGCATTAAGAGCGGGCGTCTTCCCCACTCTCCGCCCGTAGGGCGCGTGTGCGGGGACGGGCTAGCTAGCTAGACTAACAGTTCAGCCACGTGTCCTCAGCTCACACATACCGTTCTTTGTAGGGAGTTATTGCAATTGAACACAAGGACGTGAGCTTTTTTCAGAGAAAAAAATCCGGCAGTTAGAGGATTCGAACCTGCGAACTGTTGCTTGGAGTTGTGCCATCCAACCACTCGGCCACCGTGACCTATCTGGTTTATTATTATTATAAGCACCATTTATAGCTGGCCTCAACGTTCAATTCGCAAGATAGGCCGTTATTATACTCCGCGAATGTAGAATATACTATACTCTATCTGGCAGTTTAGCCCCGAGTTCCCAGCTAGCACATAAGGTTCTTTGTAGGGATAAACTGAACACAAGGAAGTGACCTTTTTTTCAGAGAAAAACCGTCCGTACGAGGATTTAAACCCGTGACCTGTAACTTGGAGTCGTCTCGTCCGACCACCCGCCACCGCGACCTAGTTATTTTCGTATTATTACCTGCACCATTTATAGTTGCGATCAGTGTTCAATTCGAAACATAGGCCGTCTCCACTCACTCGAATCATTTGATCGTCTTTAAAAGGCTTACAAGAACCTTCACTGATGATGTAAAGTTGTTCGAAACTTCTGTGCTTGAATTCTAGCCTAAATTCTAAATGTCGGCGTATTGAAATCGGCCATTTTTCGCGCCATATAAATTATAGTATAAAATCACTATTGCAATTACACGTATGAATGCATATTAACCCTCCTACCCTCGCTAGTATCTGTGTGTTATGTGGTGTTTGTGTGTGTGTGTGTGTGTGTGTGTGTGTGTGTGTGTGTGTGTGTGTGTGTGTGTGTGTGTGTGTGTGTGTGTGTGTTAGTGCCAGAATGTGTTGTTTGTTTGTGTGTGTGTGTTCATATGTTTTGTGTGTGTGTGTGTACGTGCATGTATGTGTGCATGGGCATGAATGTGTATGAGTGCAGGGGCGTAGGAAGCATTTTATAAGTGTAGAGGCCACTGAAAAAAATTTTTGGCTCGCTTCACTCGCCAAATAATTCTTACTCATACATGCAGCTATAACTTTTAATGATTGTACTAAGCTTTGTTCATAACATAAGACAAAAAGTGAACACTGATACATTCAGCTAAGTAGGGTAGGGTGCCTATATTCCGGACAGCTAAGAAATAAAACACAATTACAGTACAATTCCTAAGTTTGACACACTATAACTTCACATGATGCTAGATGTATATATCTCACCCCACAGGTAAGAGTTACCATCTGAAATGTCGGAAGTTTCGTCTAAAAAGAATCGCCGAAACAAAGATCGCCATTTTACCCATTTTCGGACATGATTTCCTGTATCTGGACAGGAAGCTATAATCGGCGCCTTTCGTCAAATTCACATAATTATGATATCAAAAGCATACATTCAGCATAAAACATGATACACGCAATAATAAACACAACAATTGTATGCAAGTTGCTAATAGGGCAATCATTTTCAATGGTTGCAAGTAGGGCATTTCCATTCCTCCAAGTCGACATAATCAAGCAGTCCAACACAAGACATATGATACCACAGTTTGCAGATATCACACGATATCCATTTTCCAGGATTATCAGTACCACACAGTTCACATATTCCATCATCAGAAACTTCAAAATCATTCTCGCTTGCAGGTAACTGTATCATCTTTGAAGACGCTTTTCGATTTTGTTTCTTTTCTGCCTTTTTCACTTCTCGTTCTGTTTTTGCCTTAGCCTTTCTTTCAGGCTCCAACACTCTAGCCTTGTGTTTAGCTCCTTGTTCTGCTTGTACTCGAGCTTTCCTCTCAGCTTCAATCATTTTTTCTCCTTCTTTTGTTTCTGAATATTTCATCATTTGATCCCCCGTTAGATGTCTGTAGTCGGGTACTGCAGATTTCTTCATCCTTGGTTTTTCCTTGTGGGGTAGCTTTGGATAAATCAAGATGTTGTCAAAAACTGAAGACACTGTAATGAAAATTGGATGTTTCTCCTTTAGTGGAGTTACTTCAATGGTAAATGAGGTTGCTGAAAGTGGGCGTTCTGATGTATCTTCATTTTCTTTGTTTTCTGTTCTGCGCATATCTTCATGCTCATTATTCAGACCCTGTGCTCCTGATTGCACATGAACGATTGGCAATATAGGTCTTTGCGTCTGTCCTATCTTCACTTTACCGGATACATAGTCTGATAATGTACTCTTTGGAACCCCAAATGCTCTTTCAGCTTGCCTTAAAGACATTTTACCTTCAGAAACCTTCTCGATTGCTTGTTCCAATTCATTTTTACTGTATTGCTGGCGTTTCTTCGGCTTCTTTTTAGCAGCCATGAGATAATCTACACGATTAGTGAATAAAATCACAATGAAACCTTCAGCAATATCTGTCCAATAAATGGACCAGTAAGTTGATATGCTTTCACGGCAAGAACATACCTTTGAAAATGGAGATTTTTCCTCGAATGGTCTCGTTTGAATCACTTCTAAGATGTTTTTTCTACGTGAGTACTTTTCAACGACACAAGTAAACTGTAGACACTAGCCCGCGCAATTGAAAATGACGCCTTTCTTAGCTCCGCCCACTTCTGACCTCGCTGGTCCGTATAGACGTCCACAACGGCGTGATTCGCACTCGATAGCTCTAAAAGAGAACATCGGTAGCGCCAACAAAACTCGCCATATTAAAGGTTACTAGTTAAGAGTTCGACACGTTAAAATAATGTATTCAAAATGTTCCTATTGGCTTGGTCTTGATACCTTTTTCCTAAATGTCCGATAATAGGCGCTGTCCAGAAAACGGGACCCCCACCCTATATTGCCGAAAATCTTGGTCCCCGGACCAATATTTTCGGGACCAAAATTCCAGTGACAGCTCACAAAACTGTTATGCAGACTGAGTACTGTTAAAATGAAGTGTAAATTCAGTCAGTAGGCAGAAACCTGCCAAATAGTGTTTCTCAGTGGCTTGGTCCCCGCACAAAATCATTTCCTATGTCTGCTAGACATAGGTTATCAGATTCTGTGAGTTGCTTATGCACATGAAGTATCATGACATTATTCAGTCTACCCTGATTCATCGTGGATCGTAAATAAGTTTTAGATGTCGCAAAGCACTGAAGGAGCGTTCACTAACAGCATTGGTAGCTGGCATTACTATTATAAGGGAAGCAACAGTGTAGACTTCAGACAGTAGTGCCATCTGGGGGGGGGGGGGGGGGGGCACAAGTGAAGCATAACACAGCATCTTTCTCCTCCAAATAATGCAACCAAGGCCATTTGGTAAACCAAGTCAGCTGGAAGCTTCGCTGTATATACCACTGTCTTCTTGCCAAAATCTCTCTGACTTGGGAAACTTAAAATCAAACGGTTGGTACGGATTTGTTGGTAAAACGGTAGAAACGGTAGAAACGTTAGAGACGCTTTGAACATTCGAGCTTGAGACACTCATCGTAATTATACTAGTACTCGTCGAGACAGGAGAACAGAGAATTTAACGATAGCGAAATCATTAATTCGGGCTCACGGTAACCGGCGATGACGCGATTACTGTACTTCCTGATAGTATAAAGATGGCGTCGTTTCGCTAGGCTATGATCGAGGGCCTGCCTATTTTCTTCTAGGAGGAAGACTAGGCCCAAATAGAAGTAAGTATCACAAAAATTATTAAGGGATAATCTCAAAAAGTGTAGCGGCCAAAGCCGCTACAGCCGCTACAGCTCCTACGCCCCTGAGTGTATGTATGCGTATGCATGTGTGCATGTGTGCATGCATGGTATATGTGTGCGAGTGTGTGTGCATGTATGTGTGCATGTGCGTGAATGTGTGTGTGTGTGTGTGTGTGCGTGTGTGTGTGTTGTGTGTGGAGTCATAATAGAATTTATGTGTATGTGCATGTATGTGTGCATGGGCATGAATGTGTGTGTGTGTATGCGTATGCATGTGTGCATGTGTGTATGCACGGTATATGTGTGCGAGTGTGTGTGCATGTATGTGTGCATGTGCGTGAATGTGTGTGTGTGCGTGTGTGTATGTGTGGAGTGTGTGGAGTCATCATAGAATTTATGACCTGCAGCTGAGTCTGGTGTGTACATCCAAAGCAAAGGCTTCAGTCTGTCCTCATCTATCCCCTCGGCAGTAGACCACCAATCCGAGCTGCTGATACTGGTGGTATCGTCATTCCCCTTCGCTGATCCAAGTAGCGAAAGTTCGAAGATGCTCAGTAGCAAGAAGTCATCGATGCTAATGTTTGTCACCAATTTGCAAGACCAACTATTCTATGCCCGATGAACTGAGGCTCCCTAAACTCCAATCATCAAACGAATTTTGTCTTTCGGCTGTCAGTGTACTGTGTCGGGAAGCACCAGCAATGTTACAGGGTAAATCCTGTTACTTCTTTTTCCAAATATGCGACAAATGGTTCTTCTTGCTGTGTTGAACTTGCTGACGAGGAATCTTGCTGTGCTTGTGATTTTCTTCTTACACCATTAATGAGACGGACTTCTCCTGATGTACGAGTGGCGGTGATTTCTCCAGTAGTTGCCATCATTTAAACTCAAATATCAAATAAGTTAGGACACGACAAACAAAGTAGATGAGCAAGTTTTGAAGAAAATCGCAAATCTATACATTAAGGTTGCCATAGTCACTACGTTTGAAAGTTTCAACTAACCAATAATATAGAAGGTAATAGCACAAATAGAATCTAGAACACTTCATATTTGTATATTCTAAATTGTTTTTGTTTTGTTATTATATCTTATGCAATAATTGTAACGTACGTTTAATTTGTGTTAACTGCTTACTAGACTAGACTTACAAATGTTGCGTTTCTTGCTGCGTATATTAGCGGGGTGTGTGTTGTCAGGAGTTATGGAAAGGTGAAACTGGGAGGTCATCACTGGTTGCCATCTCAATTTTGGTCCCCCACCTGATACAGATTTTGGTCTTGTCAGCTGGTTGGCGTAATATCCAGTGATGCATTCTTTACTTCATGTAATGTACCAATATGTAATGATAGCATGTATATTTATCGGTTTTCAGCTTTTTTTGAATTTCTTCACAGATTTGGACTATTTGCTCAAATGTTTCAATGTCTGGAGACAGTCCATCAAATTGCAATGGCAGAATATTGCACATATGAGGGGTGAGACATTCGGTCGGATGAAGTTACAGGAGTATAGTCTGGTAAACTTTAATGGTGTTTCTATGTTGAGATAACAAAGTCAAAAGAGTAAGAACAATGTAGTAATTATGTGCAGTACTAAGAATTGACAGAATATGAGATGGTATAGTAATACAGATGGTGGGCACTATCTATTCAAACTAAGGTTAGTAATTGGGTTAGAGAGAAAAACCAACTCAGTACATGTGTTCTTTTTAACCATCTGCAGTACAATTCAGAAGATATTATGGGCCCTCCATCACCTCATGTATCCTTATTTCTACAGTACCCTCTATACTGCTAATGACATATCACTTTGATGGGATATTATGGACGGCTCTGTACAGCAAGACGTCAACAATGAGGAAAGCAGATGGGGAGCATGGTATGCAATATCACTTTTTGTACACATGTATCTCTGGTTTATTGCTCATCTTATGCAATTTCTAGACAGAAGATTGCTATGTGTTTGGAGTGCACAGACGAGTCATGAGATCCTGTTACTAGAACATTGTGCAGTCTGTTCGCTATAGGTAGATGGAGGTACGTACATGTGTGCATGTGCTACTTGATGATTTGATGGGAGATCTTGATCTTGATCTTGTTAGCAAAAGAGGAGATGAGTACAGACCAAATGTGCAATTTGTCTATCTTCATCTGTTGGAGACAGTGAACTAAACTCCGGACCGACCTACAAATATCTGTGTGTGAGGTGTGAAAAGCCCGTGAGAAGGAACGATAGAGGAATCCAAACCAATGGTACCACTCAAACTGTGTTCCTATCTCAGAGATGCTGAATACTTTATCTAACTGACGATGTTTATTATGCATTATGTAGTCTACCCTGCCTGTCCAAAAGCTTTCCACTTGTTCATACAATACATGCAGTACATATGTACATGACCACTTACTTAGCAATTATATGATAATTACTCACATGACGGTACTATTGTGTTCAAATACCTGCAGTTTCCAGGTGGAGTAGAACAGTGCCAGCAGTCTTCCTTCAAAATACTAGTTACTGAGAAAGGAAAGAACCTAAAACCAGATGTTGAGACACAGGTGGAGTGTAGATACTGTTATGGGCATATACAGTCAGCGACACACTACTACGAGCATCATCTCCATGTGACATTGGTAAATTGAACAAACGGTGTTTTATGTATGTATGTTACTAAGGTATATACGTAAACTGGTATTTCCTATTAGCAACCATTGATTTTTGCTCCTATAACAAATGGGTATGGAAATTGCTAGGTCTTAATTAATGCTTCCACCAAATAGCAATATACAGTTAATGCATACAGTAGAGCGTGGTTCAACAAGTAGCTATAACGAGGCCCTGTGTGTAGCGAATGACAGACCATCAGTGTTAGTTATGGCTTTTTTACATACACGCTTACTGTCATTATGCTGACACAGGGTATGATACTTCATCCAGCCTTGTAGACACTTTCTTAATGAGGACTTACGGAGCTCACCAACTTCTTGTATTCTTTCCTTCCTGTACAAACACTGAATAGTGGCAGATCTAAGCTCGATGCATTCTCCAAATTTACTTTAATACTGAACTTGGCTTTATCCCCACATCAACACACGGAGGCAAGGCACCTTTACCTTTGTCAAGAGAAACACATGCTAATTCATACATCTGTTCTTCCTCCTTGATAATGTGACCAGCTTCCACGTATTTTACATACCAATCTTGGAAGTTCTGCCATAGACAATGACGCACTGTAGATACACAGGCCACTCGTGTACACTGATATTAAAATGAACGGCTACTCTATGACCCCAAAATTTGTTTTAAATGTTGCACACTTTCTTTCTACGAATGAAATACTCGCCTTAATATCAATGAAAAGATTGCCTCGTTATATCAATTAATCAATCAATCGAAAATTGAGTGCACCACACCCGAAGGTGCTAGGACATACCAATGGTCCTAGTACACTAGTCCATCACAATATGTTCTTCATCCATACCCCTTTGTCGCATTTCACAGCCTCTCTTGCCATCTTCCTTAATAGCCTCCCTTCATATACCTCACTGGTCGGAATCTTCATCCAGAATTTCATGCAGTGCATCTTGGCCTCCCATACAACTGGCAGGGACTTCACAGTGACGCTTTGGGATGTAGTATCCCCACTCCAAAGAACATCCTGAAAGCCCGCAGCTGTACTTGTTTGATAGATTGTAAATTTCGGCAGCAACCCTATACCTCTGCCCCATACAACATGCTTGACTTCACTAGTGACTAGCTAACAAGCATGTGTCGTCTGCAAATAGTAGACCAGGAACCTTCCCCTCACCACACTACCCCACACTTCTCTTCCTGCAGTCTCTTTGTAGCACCATTAATGTAGAGAAAACCAAACGGAGACAGTACAGAACCTCACCGTAGCCCTGTGTTCACCTCAAAGTCTTCGCTAACCTCCCTCCTTGTCCACTCATGCCCATACTCTGCAAACATGACCACGTGCACAGCTTCTCCAGTCCCGCACCACTTTATCGTAGGCCTTAGAAAAGTCAATGAATACCACGAGCATACCAGTCGACTTCCTGACCATTTGTTTTTCCCAGCAATACCAAAGAAAGAACTTGGTCCCTACATCCTCTCCCTTTTGAAAACCACCCTGTTCTTCAGCTATAAGACCTTTCTCTTCAACCACACATGGGAGTCTAGACTTGCACAGCACCTTGCTAACCATGGAGGTCAGAGAGATACGGTTCACTTCACAAACACCCCTCACTTGCTTTTTTGTTACACGCACAACAACAACACTTCTCTCCACATAGTTGGTACCCTCTCTCGTTCCCAACAGACCCTAAACAGTGCTACCCACACCTCAAGCAACCTTTCCGTCAGCATCATTTCCATCACTTCACCATCGAGCCCGGGTGCTGCATCCTTCTTGACCACATTAAGTGCCCATGATACCTCTTCTCTTGAGAGGTTCACATATTAGGCGCTGATTACATTCCAAAAGATCCACGTCTTTCCTTGTATGAGTGTCATCCAACTTTGTGTCCTCATTAAAATCATCCCCCAAGACTCTAGGAAATTGAGTTCTCCAGACTTCAATTGCCTCTTCCCCTGATCTTACGACCCCTTCCTCATCATACACTTGAAATAAATTGTGTCCCTGTTTCCTCGAGTTCCAAACATCTTCTTCACATCAATGCTTTCCAGAGCTTTTTAGGACACTTCAAATCTCGTTCCAACTGTTCACATTTTTCTTCTGAAAGCCTCGTTTTCCCCTTTCACTGCCTTCAAATACACTGACCTTGCCTTCAAGTATTCATTGCTTAAGTGCTTCCTTTCATCTCCAGTTTTGCTTTCCAAACCTTCCTTCAGCCCACGGTACCACACATCTACCAATATGCCCACACAAGAACAGAGTGGTCAGATCTCCTGTACCACTCTTCACACCCATACAACTTCTCTTATTCTGACAGTCTTCACAACAAAGTTCTGAATACTCTGCAATTCTTCTGGCACCAAGCAGTAATCTACCACATATCTATTTCTAGCAGACATATAAGTGAGCTGATCTAGACCCTGTCTTCCATTCACAAACACATTAAAACAGTAATCAATACTGGAGAGTTAATTGTGTTTGCATTTAAATTAAATGATATACGAATTGGAGGATACTTACTTTCTAAATAATACTGGACGTTTCCAATATGACAAACCCTTATAGATCGATTCAATAGTCAATTAATGTAATGACTGTAGTGTTATTTTATTAGCACCTATGTAAAATGAAGAGTAACAAAGTTACTTACTGAGACATGTAAGAACTATATTATGATCACTGATATTAAACAACCAAACTTCCATCTATTAAGTATTCCTTATAAATTAAACGTTTATTGTTTGTTCCTTTTTTAATGTATTTATGCATACACAAAAAAATTGTTTTTAGTAGCTTGTGCTCAGTCCAAACTGTATTTTTCTATCGTCAATATTACAACTTGCCCTTTTATCCAAGTGATATATTGATGTACTCACTTTTTGTATCTTTTCATGATTTGAATTGATGTTGGGGTTTTGCAAACAGATTCAATAGATGAATTTTCTTGTAATAAAACCTTAACTAATGCAAAATTCGGTAAACTTTTAATGCTATACATAGATGGTGTCTTTTGAAGCTAACAGCGAAAATTGCCTCATTTGTTGAGACTTTTAAACTATGTTCCTTCTTGAAGGAGAATATCTGTACCTTACAGGCCAATGACAAATTTTCTATTGCTAGCATACTTTGTTAAAGTTGAATTCTTATGCTAAAGAAAGATTCATGTGCAATGTGATTTTAAATGAAGGATGTCGATAACTTTATTCTTCTCACCA
Source organism: Chondrilla cf. caribensis (assembly GCA_964020155.1). Classification (NCBI taxonomy): domain Eukaryota; kingdom Metazoa; phylum Porifera; class Demospongiae; order Chondrillida; family Chondrillidae; genus Chondrilla; species Chondrilla cf. caribensis. The sequence goes on from OZ026567.1 coordinate 2,577,367, forward strand.
TGTTTACATCTTCAGATTCTTATTACCATCAAACTTTCAATAATTGAAGCGCAATAAAGATTTCCTCTTCTTACTTAAAGGAGATAACACACACAGGTTGTTATTATATACTATAATAATAATATTTCAGTTTTAAATTTTATTATTATCAGTATGAATGTTTAAAACATGTTGAAACTGAGTAGTTAGTTCCAGCTCTGATACCGTATGTCCACTCAGCTTATTCTAGGCCATCCAACCTTTCATGGCATGAAGAGATCCCTCCGCCGAAGGACATCAGCAAAAAGATTTATTGGCCCTCTATTATTCTGTCTTATAATTCACAAAATGGTATCTATGCTTTACGCAGTCTTCAAAGTTTTCTAATTCGATGATGGAACTTTGGAGGCAACAGCAAAGAGCAATGTAAAGAAAAATATATAATTGAAGAGAAAGGGTGGTCCCTTGAACTACATTTAAATGTTCAATGATTTGAACTCATCTTTGAAGATTCACCCTTAATGAACACTCCTCGACACCTATTCCTTCCTTTAAGTTTTTGACCCGTACATGCCTCCTACTTGGATCTTTTCTTAGCAGCTCTACTTCCTTAGTCACCTGTCTTGAGAGTAAAATCAGTCAACTGGAGGTGATCAGTGAACTTCTCTGCCATCTTTCATCCGATAGGACCTTACTTTGCTACTCCACTCTCTTGCCCTACCTATGCTACTTCACATTCTACATATTATGTCTTTGGCATTTTCTACTCCAATTTTGGCCTCACATGATGATATTCTGTTGTCAATGATCTCCAACGTAACCAACAACAATCTCAATCAGGATGATCCAGCTTGGTTACAAAATACCCTACCCATATGATCTGGCAGCCTTGGGATGAGGAGTGCGGTTCATCTGGCAATTCATGCTTTTTTGCTTCAGCCGATGGAACCTCCTTCCTTGTTTATCGGATTCTTCCTTCTAATCTCCTTGCCACAGCTTATAAAGAACGTGAGTGATTTCTTGTTCTGGAAAGAAAATCTACCTAAGGAAAGTCACCACCATCTCCTGCAAACACCCATTAGCATAAGGCTTAGGACCAACCTAGTGTGCAACATATACTTGATTCTTTGATCTCCAATGCAAGCAACCTGCATACTAAGGGTCACCTAATGGCCTACTCAAACAAGGATACTGGAGCTTGGTTAAATGCTATACGAGGACATCACTGGGACTTAGGATGAGTGATGAAACCAATTCAAGTAGCTGTCAGCCTAAGACTTGGTAACCTACATTACTAACCTCATCAATACCTTCACTGTGGAAACAAGGTAACTGAGATGGGTACTCATGGCCTGTTTTGCAGGAAAAGTCAATGGAGACACTCGAGACAATTAACTCAACCAAATGATACATCGATCATTGTCATCTGCAAAGATTCCCTCACTTATGGAGACATATTATATTATACTATTGACAATCAAATTTGAATTTATTTTAGTTATTACCTTAAAATTAGTCCATCATTATAAACTTTCAGCTACCTAGACCTCAAATTATAGCCATTGTAAAATCAACTGAAATATACTATATATGTGCTAAATAAATGTGTGTGCAATAATAGCTGGATGTTTAATACATTACAAACAAAGATAAATACATCTGCATGTCTCATATTTTGTTAATTCATACTGATAAACTTTGTAGAAAAAACAGAAGAATTTGAATACGCACAATAACACAAATCATGGTTATATGAATCTAATCACACAATACTTTCTCCATTACAAATCAAAATTCAAGCATCTGTTTCTGTATCATCCATTCCAGCTATTCTCAGTCTTACGAATTCCTCAAAGAAAAGATCTTGGTCGCGGAGAGTTTCATCACTAATTGATCAATATCATTGAAGAAATAATTGACCATACAACATGACATTAAGACTTTACAACTTCATACTATTATTTTCTTCCCCTTCAAGCCTTCAAGTTTCATGTGATCCAGGCCCATTTTTGCCCCATTTTTTAATGAGACTTGTCCTGGTTAGAAATGGTCCGATACAGTTCTTATAATAATATGCACACACTTTAATTCCCTGAATACAGCTGAGGTGGTGAAGTAGGAATCCAGAGAGTGACAATGGCCAATCTCAGGAGTCCTGCCATGTGTGCATAATTGTCAAGCAGCAAGAAAATAAAAATGTGGTTCCATGGGTGGAAGAGTTAGTATATAGGATATGTACCTGATCCTTTCTTGCCTGGACAAAGTCCCATTCAAAAAAAGGAGATGAGAATGATCTTGGACTGTAAGACTACTACCCCTTGGTGTTTAACAAATATTAGCTTATCTCTTCTGTAGCACATGCACTAGACAGGCCACAACCAAATGTGGGATGGTAGAATCTCTCTATCCATACTAAAATATCATGGTAAACCAGTATAGCTGCATTGTACAGTCAAACCTATTTACAACAGCACTTTACAATGATAACTTTTTATAACATGTCTTATGGGCACTGCTATATCCACATACGTACACAGCAATTATGCTGGTTACAACCACAATTAACCCAGTTAGATTGGCAGAGAAGGTGAGAAACTACAAGGGTGTTACTGTAACAAGGTTTGAATGTATCAGGAAAAATAAGTTGTGATACGTAGACGTCCTATATATCACGGTATTCCAGACAATCAAATACAAGGCACACACTGTTTTAGATGTGATGAGATTGAAGTTTCAAACATAATTTTTCTTGCCCATACTGAAGAATAGGGTTGCCAACCAGCTATGGTCTTCATGAACCTGAATTATATTCTGCAGTTGTACTCACGTTACCCCCAGACAATCTTGCATAAGTACTATACACATTTTCATTAATTATATGACACACATTATGCATAAATTTCATAAAAATCAATAAAGAACCATAGAGGTGTGTCAAACTACCACATACACTTCAACTTTTGCGGAGTTAAACTTTCGTGGGTTGTAAGTTTTGCGATTTTTGCGTTTTATTCTCACGGTTTGTGACACAACCACAGACCCATTGCCCATTTGGTCTAAATTTTTGCGGGATGAAACTTTCTTGGATGGCTGCTGATATGCGAAAACCACAAAAGTTTAACCCCAAGAAAGATAAAGTGTATACAGTATAACATTTATTTTCCTTTATTTACTTGATTGGTACATAAACAGTAGTAAGACAATGTATATGTATAAGATTTACAGGTTCCCTCGTGTATTTCAATTAAGATTCTATATCCCACAAGCAATTAATATTATATGTACTTACTCAAAGCTTATCAGATCCCGATCCAAAACTAAGCCATGAACTGAAGATGTGTCAACATCAGAGGGATGAATAACAATTGGCACATTTTTATCTATAAGAAGAAGCAATGAGAAAGATCTTTACAAACATTTTCCAACAAATCATTCCTTACACAATTGAATATAAAGTACCAGCAGAGGGAGTATCAATTTCTGTTTTATTTTCAGTTTCTTCCTTTTCCATTGCCTTAGCCTCTTTCTTTTCATGAGGAAGTGTAACCATACCACACAGCACCTTCTCTTGTGGTTCAGGATGGGTAAGTGTGAATGGCAGCTCCAAAGTCACATCACTACAACATTTTAAAGAAATAATTGTAGTAAACCTACTGTTTTCAACCTAGCAGGAGTACCTAATCATGTCCAATGCTGAACACTACTGTTTAAGCACTAACCTTCCAAATGAAACAACACATCTGATCTTCACAGTATACTGAACCATGATACCAAGTAGTTCACGTGTTTCTTTGTTCTCCTCTGTACCAGGTGGCAGGCTAGACGGAGGAGAGAACATCACATATGTAAGTACACAGTACCCATGCGATTGGCATTACAAGTACAAACATTGTAGATGATGCTAGACAAGTGTCTTCATGTTTAATCTGCCCATCCAAGGCAAGCCCACATTTGCTCTAAGAACAATACAAAATATATATCATACATAACAGTGAAAAATTCAACATTAGGAAGATAGGTGTTGACAGACCCGGTTGTCTTCCATGAGTGGAGTCAATTTGTATGTTCTTTGCAATGTCCCACCAGAATGTATTGGAAAACCTTCTCTGCATTCAGCCAAGGGAATACAATGGGTCAATAAAGAAACTCACTGTTATCCAGTTAACACTCACTCGGAATCCAATTCAGCAACTATAGTTTTGTATTTTGTTTGTGCAAATAAACAAATGTCTGAAAATTGGCGGACTAAAATGAAAAAGGGATATTTTATCAATTTTACTATTGCACAGTACATGCACACACATAATAGTAATAAACATCTTTAACAAATAGCATGTAATAATTAGGATAACTGCATCCTACTGCAACTAGCTATACATTGGGATAGCCTTTAGCACAAACTTTTCCATTACATATTTGTGGTTTACACAAAGCTTTTCTGCTCTCAATACAGTATCAGCGATAAGTATGGTAATGTATTCTGTTAAGATGAAAATCAGTTAATATGAAATGTATAGGGTTTTTTGAGCGTGTCCTACATACATGTGCATTACTGGTGTATACATTAACAAGATGACATGAATACACCATCAACAACGATAGTACCTTGAATAAACATGAAGACTAAGCAATGTTATGAACCGAATGAAAATATGAGAGATAAAAATGAGAACAAGTCAAAAAAGTGAATGCAAAGAGACTAGAGATCATAATTGTGTCTGTCATTCTCATATGCATATTAGTCACTATTACATATCTGACCACATAGAAAGGCATCACTTAATACACAGTAATACCATCATAGTACACAACATTATGGTAACAAAAAGTACACAGGCACCATTTGATGAAGCTACTCATCTACTTACATGGTGTGTAGAAGGTTTGCATTGCAACGAGGAATAAAAGTTCCTCATCACTTACATACAAAATGCACACTAGTACGTACCTGTGATTTTTATCTTCTTCAATGTTTTAGAAGATGTATTTGACACTGCAACATTTACACTTATGGGTTCTCCATGGTAGTAAGTCTAAATGGAGTATACATACAGTATGCATATGTACACATGTGCATTATTGGTTGATATTGCACACGAAAGTATAGCATATGTTAAAAAACCTTAAAGTAATTCTCCCAAATATGTACTGTAGGCTAAGAATACATAAACAATCAGTATAAAAAATAAAGAGGCTCTCAAACAACAGGAGATTGAGTTTGGGGAATTTCAAACCACATACGTAAATCACACAGTTGCATAAAAAATGATCAGTGGATGGGCATAATTCCATTGATTACACAAATAAAACTGAATGTAATGTAAAACTAACATACCCCTTTGTCCAAGTTTGCTTCCACAGTCATAGGATGTGAACTTAGCATGAAATTCTTTGAGACGTCTACTGTGGGCTAAAAGATTAGGCATGTCCATTGTAGAAAAAAAAAATATTAAAACAATAAATACATCAATGCATACAACATATCCAGTATTATTTGTTTGCACTGCAAATAAAGAGAAACAAGTAACTCACTAGAATATGTAAAATAAGCTAGGCACAGCGGTAATACAGTAGATACATACATATACGGTAGACGCGGAAATTTTGTTTCCATTGCGAAGCGAACTTCGCTAAAAAACTTCGAACGTACTTCCAGCTAACTTCGAGAGTACTTCGAGCAAACTTCGCACGTACTTTTAGCCAACTTCGCACGTACTTTTAGCCAACTTCGAACGTACTTCGAGTCAAGTTCGAACGTATTTCGAGCCAAGTTCGAACGTACTTTGAGCCAAGTTCGAACGTACTTCGAGCCAACTTCGAATGTACTTCGAGTAACTTCGAGCCAACTTCGCGAGTACTTCGGGCTAACTTCGCATATACTTCGAGCCAAGTTCGAACGTACTTCGAGCCAACTTCGAACGTACTTCGAGCTAACATCGAACGTACATACGTACGTACGTACGTACTTTGGGATTATCTTCGATTGAATTTCAGGATAATAACTTTTGGTTTGTTGGAAGTCAAATTGCACTGTATTGCTTGGATCACTCGTAGTCTTACGTAAATACGAGTAGGGGACTAAACTCGCGTTTCATTACGTAGATTATTAACTCGCCACGTGATTGGATACTAATCTCGCAATTTCATTGGATCATTAACTCGCAATTTCATTGGATCATTAACTCGCAGTTTCATTGGACCATTAACTCGCAATTTCATTGGATCATTAACTCGCAATTTGATTGGTCTATAATTTTTATCCCTTTATGTGTAATTAAAAGGGAGGCAAAACATAGCCTACTAAGATCAACTGATCACTAGTTTGTGTGACTGAGACAATTGCAAGTACAGTGCAAGAACAGACAGAATAGTAAAGAATGTCGGCACAACACGTTTTAGTGTATTGGGAGGAAGAAGGATTGACCTCCATTGTCAAGTCTGCTCAAGTAGTCGAACCTTCAAATCCGCAGAAGGGAGCTAAGGCACAGATAAAATGGGGACGGAAAATACTGCCTGCAACAATTGTAGAAATTGGATGTCACAGTGAATTGAAACAGAAGGAAGCAGAGTTCCATAAGCCCTGTGATGAAAAGTGCGAACATACTGAGGAGAGTGGACCGGCAAAGAAGAAACCGCGAAAGGAGAAAACTGACAAGAAGGGCAAGAAGGAAGTGAACATTCTCTGCATCACAGAACCCCCTGAACAGGTACCTCCATCAATCTGCAATTCAACAGATCACACTGGCCATGGTTTGACATTAAACAAACTATTTGAGGAGCTGCAACTGCTGCGACATACCTTTGAAGGTATTGAAAGCTGGGTACATGAGCAACTGGCTGTATTTCAAGTGACACAGGATTTACAGGCAGGCAAGATCCGTGAGCTACAAACTGCACTCCAAAACCAAGACCACACATGGAGCCCTGGTAAAAGACAAGATGAGTCTACTGGACTTCAAATGTCATATAGAAAGGCTTTTTGCGATGTGACCAATTTGCCTCCACCAACAGCTCAGTTCAGCAGTACTCCAGTTAGGACCATACAAAAGTCAGCTGTTGATGTGATTGGTGAAAACATCAGATTACTGAAGAGTACTACTAAGGCTGGACGTCTAGCTGTCAAGTTAGCAAGAGATTGCTATTTTGGGGAAGATTTGATGAGAGCAAACACGGTATCGGGACTACCCAAAGAAAAACTTCAAGAAATTAAGGCAAAACTGTACGATGCCTACAACTTCAACAACCAAGTTGAATTTGAACCGGTGTGGCAAAAGTGTGTGATTTCCATTGGAAAAGCGTGCCAGGGACTAAGAGCAAAGGACAGCATTTTACTTGGAAATTAGAACTGTTACAGTTACTGACAGTGTTAACTATTACCATATCTGATTCATTAATATGTACTAATAATTCATATGCAACATTCAGCTTGAGTTATTAAGTTTCTTAATATGATTTGACAATTATAATGACGATAACAAAAATTGTTCTGTGAAGTTGAAGAACGTATGTGATGTAATAAAATTAAGATGAATGTCAAATGAATATAAAATGCAAGCTATTACCTTCTAGTACACATATTAATAAATATTGAAATTAATAGCCTGTTGGTCCACCTTCACATTCAATTACTTTGGGCACAACCTTTGCCAGATGGTTGATGTATTTACAGCATTTTTCAATGTCAACTGTTTCCCAAAAAGCCACAATCCCTTGAACAAGTTCTTCTTTATTTCTCGGCTTTACCTCTCTTCTCAAGTGTTCTTTGAGCTCATGCCACAGATTCTCTATGGGATTACAGTCAGGAGATTCCGGAGGGGTACGCCACCAATTAATTCCATGGTCAGTAAAAAATTGCTGTGCCCTGGCAGAAGTATGCTTTGGATCATTGTCCTGTACAAATCGGTGGGTAGTTGGATAGTACTTGTCTATCATAGGCTTCAAGGTTTGATCCAGAATGCTGATGTAGGCCACTGCGTCCATGCATCCTTCAAAGATGCAAATGCCCGATCTACCCTTCTTACTTATTCCTGCCCACACATGAACCTTCGTGGGGTGTTTGGGTCTTGGCTTGTATCTTGGTTTGAGGCCAGTCTTGGTGCAGCAGAATCTTTGGTGGGTCTCAATTTGCACCGTTGTCTCATCTGAAAATATGCAATCTGCGAAGTCATCACCATTATTCTCTCTTGCCCATTCCAATCTCTTCTGTTTATTGATGTCCCGGATCATCTGGCAGTAGGCGCTACCACGACGAGTCCATCCAAGCCCTTTACGACATTTCAGTGCAGTTGTTTCACTTACATGATGTCCACTTTCTGCTAGCATTTTTTTCAGCTCTTTTGCTGTTGTTTCGTCATCTTCCATCATTTTGTCATCTACCAATTTCCTCACTTCCGCTGTTATTTTGGTCTTTCTACCTGCACCCTCTCGTCTTCCAATAGATCCACTTTCAATATACTTCTTGATAAACTTCTGAATACCCTGTCTAGAGGCTGGAAGACTCTCAGTGGACAGGATTTTTGCAATTGTTGGTGCCTTGTATCCGTTTTGCCAAAGAGTAACGATTCGCTGACGTTTATACTCGCTAAAGGCTGCCATAACTCTTTCAAATCTCACTTTGTTTCACGACTGACTGTCCACGTATACTTGTGAAGTGAAATAGAAAGGACTTAAACACTTCAGAACCATAGCAACGCGAAACTTCGAGCTAACTTCGTGCTTCGTAATTTTGAATGTCCTTCAAGCCAACTTCGAAGTACGTACGTACTTCGATCGCACTTCATGCCAACTTCGAACGTAATTCGAGCTAACTTCGAACGTACTTCGATCGCACTTCATGCCAACTTCGAACGTAATTCGAGCTAACTTCGAACGTACTTGGACGAACTTCGAGCTAACTTCGAATAAACTTCACGCTAACTTCGAACGGACCTTGAGAAAACTTCGAACGAACTTATAGTAACTTCGGGTGAACTTCGCGAAGTACGAATTTCGCAATGGAAACATATTTTCCGTGTCTACCGTAAACTGACATCAACACACATTGACATTACCCTGGTAGTTTGAGCAGTTGCAGCATGAGTTATTTTCTTGATTGCCAATTTAACAGAGTTACTGTACATGGAGTGCAAACAAAAAATTCGTACAGTATACGTATGTGTATACGTGGTATGTTGCATGGGCGACTTCAAAGGAAAAGCAGTGCACACATTCTTGATGTGTGCACTGCTTTTCCTTTGAAGTTAGTATATGTGGTATGTTGCATGGGTGACTTCAAAGGAAAAGCAGTGCACACATTCTTGATGTGTGCACACTTCCCTGATGTACACACACTTCATTCCATGTTGCGTTGTGGACAATTGATAATTTCCTTTTCACACATCTACTAATCATTGCTCAATCAAAGGTGCGCCCACGCAACATACCACATAATAGTTAAAGTACCTCTGGAGAAGCTGTAGCCAATACAGACACCTTTGCCTAATAGACACCACGGGCTTCGCCCTCGGTATCAATTAGGCAAAAGTGTCTGTATATCTGCTACAGCTTCTCCAGAGGTACTTTAGCTATTACATACAGCATGAATTATACTGCTTAAAAATATATCCGTTATATAAGTAAATGGGTGAAATATACAGTACTTAACAATGTGTGTAGCTACATAAGTGAAAAGGGAGTATTTTCAATCAAGTAATTGGTGTGCTACACAGATCCCATTAAATAATTACATAATTTCTCTGTCATACACACTACATGGAACCTTCAGCAATAATAAACAATGTAGCAATAACACAAGTGCCATCCTGTAACTGTATGAGCTATCTCAAGCAAACTTGTTACTTGACACTATGTGCGCATGTGTGCATGTGTGCATACATACATATCGAATACTCAAACCACTCAAGCAGTTCCTACATTCAATGCCTTCTACTGCATTGCATTGTTGAACAACAATTATTGTTGTCACTAAGCCACTTAGCATAAGGAGGGATTATACACAAGTAGTCAGGTACTATATATATACAGTACCTGAATGTGACTTGGTATACTGGAGATATGAAGATACGTACGTGAAAACACCAATACATGCACATTGTGAAACAAGCAGTTGTTACTCTCTGCTATTGTTGGCTAAACGGGACTATACAGTATGAAGTGGTGCAAATCAATACATTTCAAGGCTTCCAACAAAGAACATGTACGGAAATTTACATGCTTCCATGCATTTATTATGTACTATGAACATACCACTGAAGATTAACTGTGCTGGTGTGTACATTCACATACGTACAGGGTACAGAACATACCGTTTTTCAATTTTGTCACCAGCCTCCTTTGCCACATATGCTCTCAAAATAAAGTCCACACCACAAGGCTAATGATAAGGTATCAATTATAGCCAAAATAATAATTGCAATATTGCATTGAACTGCCACATGTTCACTGATATTACAAAAAAGATTATCTCAACAATATTGGCTACATACTGTAAACATAACAGGTGAAAGTTTGCACTTAAAAGTGAACAGATTGTGTCACACTAGGACCACAGCTGGCTTAGATGACTGTTTGAAGAGTTCAACAAGAATAGGAAAGTCACACACATACGTACGTACATCAGCGAAAGATGGTGTAATCGGATCATGCACTACGTACATATGTAGCTAACTTTTCACAAACAATGCTGCAAAGCAAAATCAACCACAAGCACTACGTACATATGCACATTCTTCAGCAGCCTGGAATAATATGACAAAACAAAAGCTGGCATACCTTTTCCGATTCAGTATTCACAGCAGGTTGAAGAGTAATAGACGATGGTAGTCCAGGTTTCAGCTGAGAAAGACAATGACTTAGACATAGTTGCTTTGTTTTACATTAGATACTGGTATACTGTACATCATATTATGGTAAGGGAAATGGATTTCTAGCTGAAATGACTTCACCTAGACTGTGACCAAAATATATCAGACTATCAAAACTATTTTTTTATACAAATCAGTTACACACATTGGAGAAATATGTAATTGAAGAGAAGCCTGCATGTAATGAAAGACATCTGTTCAATCAAATAAGCCTCCAAATTGAACAGAATTGGAATAACATTCTGGTGAGTACATAGTCGTAAACCTTCAGCTTTTTAGCAGTTATGTTTATAGCTGTTAAATATATGTGTGTTGTCACATTTCCAGGTCATTCTGCATATGTATAAAGAGGCCATTACCCTTATTAGGGAAATATGCCTACAAATATTCTATAAGGAAACAAGGTCATTGAGCTTTCCTGAAATTGTTGGTCAGCTGCAGGCATTCATTCAATAAAACCTGAAGTTTAATAGATGAATTGATTGATTATGCTACAACAATACATAGGTCATCCTTGACTTATGGTGAAGGTACTGGAGTACACAAGCGGAAAACCTCAACATGGACAGTGTTGCATGAGAAGCAAGTTAGCAACATGCTTAAAATTCAAGTACTTTGAGGTAACATTGTGATAGTATTGGTAATGAACAACACAAGTGCTGAGATAAATGCAATTGCTATTAGTGTCTGTGTGCATGTGTGTGCATGTGTGTACGTGTGTGTGTGTGTGTGTGTGTGTGTGTGTGTGTGTGTGTGTGTGTGTGTGTGTGTGTGTGTGTGTGTGTGTACATGTGAGCATCTCTCCATGCGTGTGTGCACGTCCGTGTGTGTGTGTGTGTGTGTGTGTGTGTGTGTGTGTGTGTGTGTGTGTGTGTGTGTGTGTGTGTGTGTGTGTGTGTGTGTGTGTGTGTGTGTGTGTGTGTGTGTGTGTGTGTACTTTTATACATGCGTAACAACAGTAGTGTAACAGGACATGTGTTCTTACTGTAAACGTGAAGGGATAAGCATTGTTTCCCAACTTCTTCAGCAGTCTGAGTTGTAGCATAGTTACTAACTGAGGTTTTGCTTCTTCCGGTGGTGGATAAACTAACATTCTCTCCTACAGAGAAATTACAACTAATGTACGTAATTGAGAATAAACAAATCCAAAGAAGGAAATGTGGAATAGTAATGGATGTAATTTTGAAACTTGATCAAACAAACTGTATACTTAATAATATGTAGGCATGCATGCACAAGTATAATACCATAATGCCACTCTTAGTGGTAAACCCTTCAGTTTCAAAGCACACAATGTACACATGAAGGCTATTTTAATTGAAAATGCATGTATAATGTATAAATAGACAATACACTATTCTATACATTATTCTATTCAATACATTAGTCTACACACTTGTATATGTACATATATGCATACTGTATGTACGTAGCTAACCAACTCCCCAAAATATGTATGGAGTTAACAAGTATGCATGTTATTTTCCAAGATAATCACAAAAATTGTTGTGATTTAGCACTAAATGTTACTACTTCACAATGAAACTTACGTACATGCTCATAGCTGTCAGATTACTATGCAGCTATTACCGTATAGCGGGAAATTTTCGCGGGACAAAATTTTTCGTGGATGGCTCCAAAAATGAAAATTTGCAGATAAAATTTTCGCAGATGCTGGCCAGAGTCATGCAACAGAACAGTGAGAACGCCTAATTCACGGATGTTAGGCCAACCACGAAATCCGCAAAAATTTTTGTCCCTTGAAAATTTCCCACTATACGGTAATAATTTAATACGAAAATCAACTCACATCTACTAAATCTCTTCGAAAACTCAGTCCAAGAACATCAAGGTCCTCTCTACCATATCTGATGTGGCAAAGAGCAATTGGAGCCAATTAACACTTATCATGGGTTAAGATACAATACTTATTCTGAGCAATTTACCTGAATCCAGCTAGAAGCTGAACAAACACTGTAAATGGACAAAAACAAGAAGTAGAGAGCCAACAGTATATATCACATTAACAATCAAACACCAAGCTATCAACATGACGGGTATGTAGTAGTGCTCAATAAACACTACAATGATGTCAACAGATCACACACCACACACCTTTCCTATCTGTTTTACCCTCTTTATCAAAGTAAGTAGGATCAATCAAAATGACACCATCTGAGATGAAAGAATAAAATTAATCTATGAAGCAATATGCTGTATATACATACATATACATGCTGTAAACACTTGTACTTATGTTGTATGCTGGATATAGAGTATGTAACATAGCATCCTTCAATGGTATAACCACTGGCTGTTCTCCTTGAGTACACTCAAATCTTACTTACTCAATTACCATAGATCAAAACATATACGTACATACACACACAATCTCCTATTACTGATTTAATGGGATTAGTAAAGAAGTTTCTTAAATTCACTGTAATATCTGGTCATAATCCTTTCAAAGTACGATTCATACTGCATACATCAGTAGATTGATGTGTCCTACAGTAGCATATACGTATGTACGTGTGTAACAAACAAACTGATTACAGTTTTAAGGCCATTCGCACTCTACATTTCTATTAGATGACACCCAATAACTATGAAACCTAACTGACCAGCAAGGCACTAAATGTACGTGACAACTACACTAGGATGCACATACGTGATTGCATATTCGCTATAGGAAGGGATGAAGACAAATGATAAATAGGCACTCGTATCACTGAAATATCAAAGATTTCATTTTGCTGAGACCACTTCTTCTGTCATTATTGTTAAATCTTATCTAAACATAGGCTCATACCAATAGGATCCACTTCGGAAACATGATCAACAAAGTCTCTTTTACCAACATATACAGTAATCTATAAGGAGATAAGATATAGAGTAAGTACAATACTCAGTAGACAGCATGTCATGACTAGAAATGAGCAAAACTATTAGTCATAAGTCGACCAATCTGTTACTACTCACACATCAGTCCCACGTGACAAACCTTTCCATTTGGAGAAGCCTTTTTGAAGACTCTACAGTAACAAAGGGAAAATATAGGATACGCATGACATCAGGCAGTAAGCCTAAATGCGGCTGGTTTAACTATATATCTATGGTTTAACAATATGAAAGTTAATCGTATGTAACCGTGATCACAAATGGTCAAAGAAGTCACTGTATATCTAAATCTCCACAGGTGAAGTGATTACTACTGTATTTACGAACGTTTCTCAGCATCACTGGCGATGATGACCAGATTGACTGTATTTCTGCGTGAAACACTTATTCCACTCTTGGTACGTACGTACACACCTGGATACGTACAATTACGAAGTAGGGCTAGGCCTACCTATGCTACTAAGAACGAACTGATATCATGGCAGATATGGATCGGACAATGAATGAAATCGATGGAGGACCGAATGGTGAACGTCATATTGCCTTCTTCTTCACACAAACGTAACGTGACTTGAAGGTATCTACGGTTGACGCGCGTAACTGTAAATTAAAACTTCAAATGTACGGTCTATGGTACAGTTACCTGGTTCCGCTGTCTTTTTTCTTCTCTTTACGAACCTCAGATTGTGGCAGTGGATCAGTCTTTGAGGCCATTGTGGACGACCAACTTTGACGCAGGTATGTGACTTGCTGATTCCTTCTAAGTTTCCATTACCACTTTCAATATGTCGCTGATGTAATACACGAACTGTACCCGCATTGATATAATATAAATAGCGAATAAAATAGCTGGCGACAATGCAACATATATACGTATATAGCAGGGTCAGATCTTTTAACGCCCATTTTGCGCAATGAAGGGTGGATGAATGGCCCGCTAGACTGTCGTGCGACATTTGGCGGCCATTTTGATACGATTACTTGTGTACATAGTACTGGTACTAGGTTCTACATCGGCTTCAGATGTTATGGTCAAAGTCAAAGCGAGTAGAAGATAGACGTGAGTGAGAAGATTTTGAATCTCATAGGCCCGCTTAGTGCTTTCATCAGGAAATGCACATTAAAACTTCGCCCTTTTTTGTAGCGTTCCCCTAGTCGTAGAGTTAATCCACCGGTTTCGAACATCATAGCTACCATATTCATACAAAATGGCTCATAGTTGGACAGTCGACGTCTAGTACGCAACTTATATCTAATGCCTAACTATAAATTATCCATCTTGACTTGTGTGTGATATGCAGGTTCGCCTTATTATGGTTTTCTGTGTCCTTTAAACCTACTTCGTGTTCCCTTCCTAATATGCAGTTGTACATTTGCAATGGAATATGTATTCACAAGCACATAGGAGACGTTCCTCTTAAGCCTAAGGTATCACAGCTCTTCAAAACAAAGTAGACATACCTCAATTGAAGGAATTTGTGGCCGTCTTGCCTATCAGGTTGGATTTATGTACATGAACCATGTAGATTGTGGACTTTATCTCAGTTGTTCAAATTTAAATTTGAAGTTGAAATTACTATAATACATACAAATAATTATGGATGGGATATTACTATAATACATAGAAATGACTATGGATGGGATAGACTAACTATTCATGATGTCCTTGTGAGACTTTTATTAGATGTTACATGTACAGTGAACTCTTCAAACCGCCACCGCTTTATCCACCAAACCTCTTAATCTGCCCAATTTCCCAGTACCAATATAATGTACAAGTACCAATGAATATCCAGTTAATCCCCTAAACTCGTTAATCCACCATATTCTTTAAGAATGATTTGGGGCAGATTAACGTGTATTCACTGTATGTCTTTATCATCAATGTACGTTGTCTGTATCGGTTTATATTAGCATCAAAGTTTGTTGTACTTTAAATAAGGTACATGTAGTTTACATGTGACCTTTTACCCTCAAAAACTTTTGTATCCATTGTTATGATGTCATGCAAACACTGTGGAAAAGGTTTGAATGTGAGGCAATGCTCAGAAGTATGAATTGTATGAGCATACGTATGCCTATTTATTGTTTATTCTAACAGAAATGGCTGAAAATGTTACCGCTGATACCGGTTAGTGTGATACACATTATTCAGTATTGTATATTTCAACAAAAGTATAAGCTGTAAACTGTCTCATTGGTATGCATGTTATATACATACGTAGATTTACCTATGCATGCTGAAGGGAGTTTGAAATACAAGAGACAATCTTCTGTCAATAAAAGAGCTCGTCATATCCTTTCTGTCCTTTCGGATGCAAAAAACATAGAAACACAGCTTGAATGCCTCACTGACTTATGCCAGGTACTGCATATTATGTACATACGTACTTATGTGGAGTAATAGCATTGAAGTCACACATTTGAAATTATTGTTATGTATGTACATGTTGCCATATTGTAGATTTTGGTCATGGGTGATGCAAACAGCTTGTCTGGATTTCCTGTTGAAGTTGCTGTACCTTTACTGGCAAGTATACATGTATACACATGATTAATCACTTATCATGGATACTCGTTTTCCAACATATTACAGGTTCAGTCAATGAAATCTGAGAATTTCGACTTGGTAAGCTTTTTATACTTTTTATCTTCAATGATGATCGGGTGCATTTAGGTCTCTTAATATGATATCATTGTGTTGGACTAAGAAGCTGACCAAATCAGCTCCTAGTTCCATTAAATACATACCATTTATTGTTCAACACATAGCCATCTGCATCACCATACTATAATAGTAATGTACTGAGGGCTGTATTAGGCACACATTTATAGGCTGATGAATTGCATACGTACATGGAAGAAAGGGGTACAATCACTTTGATCAATGTTTTTTATATGTATTAACAGCATATAATGTTATTAATATTATTTTGTAGTCAGTGGTGGCTTGCAGAGCGTTGTGTTACATGATGGATGTCTTACCAACATCGGTCAATTTGGTAGTTGGAGCAACTCACGTATTTGTGGAAAAGGTATATAAATTAGGTGTCTACTGGTACAGTGAATGGGGGTATTATGGGGTACATATCCTATGTATCACTGAGATCCCCTGATGTGACTAATAATTAATCAATTAGCAATCAGAAGGTCTGTAAGTGGCCAATCAGGATACAAATTATTCACATGACACCTTTAGAAAGGAAATACAGAAAGTGGATGCTTTTATGAAACACTTCAGCTTGTCCATCAGCATCCCACACAAAGGATTCATTGCATATTTATCCTTCCTAAAGGTGATATACGTACTGTATAACATATGCATACATCATTGCCCTGGTAATTTTAGTATGTTGTGATCAAGAGTACCATCCAGTTAAGTATGCATGTACTGTAGTGTAAGGGTCACCTTGGTGAGCAAAGTAAGGCATGTGTACATGGGACCATGGATATTCACCAGATGTTGTCCTAGTAACTCTTCTCTGTGTGTTATGATAGCATCATACAGTATCTGCATACATAGCTAGAACATTTTTAAGTATGCATGTACTCATGTTTGTATACGTAGCTACAAGTCATTGATTGCTTGGATATCGCTGAACAAGCTCTGGTGGCCTTGGAGAAGGTATCTTTTGTACATTACAGAGCTGTTTTGGAGATGGTAAGTGTGACATATCCCACCTACTGTATACGTATATATGTACTTGTGGAGTATGTGTATACTAAATGTACTGGACATTGGATATTATGTAGAATGCTGTGGTACTTGTAGTGAAGTGTAACCAGTATGTGGACATAGGGGACACATCTGATAGTTCATTGAAGCACTGTCTTGTATTAGTAGAATTCAGGATACATCCTTTATTTGTGTCCCCCACACATCTAAACAATCGCTCCCTTATTCTTTTGAATTGTGCAGTATTGTCACTAATTTGTGTAGATGTATTTGGTAGAGACTAGTTTCATTTTGTTGGAATACATAGTATAGCTACAACATTAATGTTTGATCAGATGTTCATTTCTAATCACCATAACACTAAACCTAATGTACTGTGCTCCTTCATTCCTATGGAGCAGGTTACGTGCACATGCTACATATAAGTGGAAAATTCCACGACTTAAACTACTAAAAGGGTGAATACATAATGATGAAATGTTAAATTAGATCATTTACAGAATAATCTAGTGTAACAATCTTAATGATGTTAAATTTTACATTGACAAAGGACCCTTTGTTTATCTGTTATTTGTTTTGAATGTTGTAGGGAGGAGTGTCTGCATCCCTTCTATATTTTGATTTCCTGCCAGCAGCTTCCCAGGTACAAGTGTAAATACATGAGTGTGTTATGCATTCACTAACTGAACTGTTGTTGCTGTGTTATCAAAGCAAGTGAAATGTGTTTGATAAAAAAACTCTTACATATGTACTTGTTGCTCCAGCGAAATTCAATCAGCATTGTTGCCAACTGTACTAAAGCCGTGAATGAAGACAATTTCCCAATATTTGCTGATGCAATTCCAGTCCTAACTCAGAGGCTACAACATCAAGTAAGGATGCATGCGATTGAGGTCACCTTTTCTACAAAATTGGTATTATAATATTATTTGGATTATACACGGATATTCTTGGATGAACACATGGGTCCAAGGCCTTTACAGTCTATCACATCCTGAGAGCAAAGTTGTTTATCAAGTTACCATGGGTTAACTAGTGTAGCATATCTTCCACGGTATAGGGGCTAACATGATTACGTCTTATACAGTATGGAATCCCAATTCAGTCATAATGTTATATGAAATATAATGCATGGACTTTATACCCTTATCTCCATCATAGATAGTATTTCCGCCTCCTTTTAAGAGGCTTTGAAGGTTAATAATATTATCAACTCAAGTTATCCTGGAATTTACACAGTGTATTTTGTGATGTACGTATGTTATAGCAGCATCCTGGTGTGGACAATTTATACTGAGCATGTAGGCATATAGTTTAATACAAAATAAAGGGCTCTTAATCAATTAAACCCAACATGAACCTTGTACATCGATTAAACCCAACATGAAACCTGTCTGGTACTTTGTGCTGTGTCCAATTTCCCGTGCACACATCAGTGTCCTGTGTCCCTTCACTGACATGTCCACAGTTTTTCCTTTATCTATTGCCAAACCACAATATAATAAGAATATTTAGTACTGTAGCCTCTTGGCTCATAATGTTATGGTGATATCTTGGTTAGTGGATTTTTTCTTACCTTATTTTCTTTCATTGTTTGTAGGATGTTAAGTTAGTGGACAAAAGCATTTATTGCTTCTCCAGGCTGATCAACAATTTGTCCACAAAGCCTGTAAGCCACTGTCTTTCTCTGTTGTATTATTGAATTATCATTGTCCATTCAAAATTCAATGATGATACTTTTTACTAACAGAAATTACTCGAAGAAATTTGCTCTCACGGTCTTCTTACAAATTTACAACAATTGGTGAGTTATTTTGTCTCTTTTTCTTGTATTTAAACAATATTGTTGATTAATGTATTGTTATACTCCTTCATGCAGCTTGTTGTCTCCCCACCTGTACTTGTTGAATCCACTTTTGTATTGGTGTTCCAAATGCTAAGCAGACTATGCAGCCTGTGTCCTAGAATTGCTGTACAGCTTATGAAGATATGTGAGTGACTTCGCGGAATTGGGAAGGTTGCGTTGTCTTTCAACTCTATGGCAGTTCAATAGATCCAGTACATATTCATATGTACGTATCATATTGCTTAGGAAGATCAAAAGGAAAAGTCCACTCATGTCCACAATGTGAACACACATCTTACTTGTTTCAATTAACCTTTGGAGATTATATATGTATTTGTATATGCTACATACATGGTACAATTTCTTTGCTTGTCTAGGTGTACTTAGCCCTTGGTAATTAATTATTAAGTTATCACTGCTTTAGCACACCTAGGCCACTTGTGACTGTGACATATCACTTTTGATAACTAAAAAATACCGCACACACCCAATTGTAAGATGATTCACTCCTTCAAGTGGTATCAATGAACTAGTGTTACTTTCATTCTGTATTCAATACTGTCAAAAACTCTTGATATAGTTTGACCAGTTTGAGTGATGGTTATCTGTGTTTTTATTAATTCAGTAACAATCAACAATGTAGCAATAACAATGGTACCATCCCATGCATGACACAATCTAATTATGACCCTCTCAAGCAGAATGCAGAGTTATGATCACAAGTGTGACTGTATTACATCTGCACATCTCACTTAATAGGGGTGTACCTAATACTGAAAAATCATAACTTACAGTATAATTCAATTTGGTGCTGGTGGGTGTATAATTATTACATACTTTCTTACTGATCTCCAGGTATTGTTGAAACCCTACACTATCTCATTACTGAAGATGAAACACCTCTTGTCGGTAAAACTATGGTGAGTTTGTACTGTGATAACTTGTTGTATATCGATTTTGTACATTCATGAATACATTTGTATGTGTTTTTACAGATGACAAGATCTCCATCAGAATTTAGTGAATTTATCAGCCTCTTAAGGTACTGTTTAGCACTAGATTTATACTAGTTCCTTTGTAGTACTAACATGTCAGTCTTGTTTATTCAATTTTACGTATATATTTTCACAGCGAACTTCTACCACCACTTCCAACAGATGGTAAGAACATATTTTTTCTATCCTTGTATACCTTGACATGCATCCTTTTCTGCATGTGCAATAGTGTACATATTGTGTGCACGCTATGAATTAGTCTCTCATTATCTGCAAGCTTTATCAAGCACTACGTATGTGTATTTTATGGTTGTGTCATGAAAGGATCCATCCACATAAGTGCATATTGATAACAATACTCTACACTACTAATATTTATGAATGCTCTCATTAAAGTGTGTCTTATTGTCTTCTGCAGGAATATTCGAGATCAATAGTGAAGTTTCAAAGTCTCATGTATGTTTTTATGTGAAGATGTGCACATGTACATTTTCATATGTACTCCATGTGTGTGATAAATCAATGAGTTGACTATACCACATGATAATTAGGAGCAGTATTGTGATTGTACGTTGGTTGGTAACGTGCTTATGTACACACTGAATGATGCACAAGTGTATGAACTACAGTACTCGTGTGACGCACTGTCTACGTAATCGTTAGCACAAGTAAACAAACTTGGAGTAGTCATATCAGATATCAATCTATTGACTGCTATGCCTAGTCATCTACAAACTGTATGTACATGCATCTATATTAATATCCCTTTCCACTTTTTGTGTTAGACTAGAACTGAGTTAATGATCCATGTATACTCAACTATGCCATTGTGTCAGTTCCTACATACAGTATCTTGTTCTGTATATGTTGGGTATACACATTCTATGCTTTTACTGTACATGTTGAATCCCCTCTGATCTAGACGATTGTATGGCTTTGGCAGGGTGATAATGAAGATTGGCATGAGTATGATGCTTCTTCCCATCAGTTAATCGAAGTATGTTTGTACGTATGCATATGTTTGTTTTATTGTAAAGGGTTTCTATGTACATCCAAAGTTCTCATATGTAATAGTAAGTACTACAGATAAGTACCTTGAAGATGACCAAACGCAACAATGTTGCAGGCTGCTCATCATGTCCTGCAAACAGTCGCTTTTACATGTCTATTTGTGTCCTCTTTCAAATAAAAGCAACATACATACTATGTATACTATGTAAGATTTTATGTCTTTTAAGAAATGTGCATAATATCAAGTAAACTTGGAAAATTTGTAAAGATTCCTTGTTTTTTTTTGATGTATGCAACAGCAATCACAATCAACTGTACATATATTTGTCTTTGTATGTTATGCAGGCCTGTAGTACTTTACAGTGTTATTAGGTACAGTATGTACATGTGTACTTACAATGCATAAGTGAGCACTTTTTTTCTTTTATGTTTCTTTTATGGTATACTATTTATGAAACTTTTGGTCTTGAATACTCTGTAGATTATTGTTTATTGTTTCTTATATAATCAAGCATGTCATACGTATCATGTCAGTGCTTAGAGTGGTACTGTATTATCCCCTTCCACCAGGAATCGGTGAACAGTAAACAAACTAATGTTATGTTACTAATCAATGGAAGAACATACACTATAGACTTTGTGTCCATGAAGCAGGTTTGGTGATATAATTGCAAGGATTCAACTTTTTATTGTTAGTTAGAAGTAACTACACCTTGCTTGTATTTCACTCCATGTAAATAGTTCAATGTACAAAGTGGACATGTTCGTAATGTTAAAAAGGTGGAGAAGAGAGTGAAGGTATCAGCATATGATCCATCAACTGATGAAAGGTTCATTTTTTGGAAAGAGAATCCCAGTTTTTATGATGACTTTATCAAGGTGCAGTACATCTGAACAATTGTTAATGCCAGTTTAATTTGCAATTATTTGTCACTTACTTTATTATTGACTGCTGCAGCGTTTGTTTTTCTTGGTGTACGAAGCGCACGTGACAATGGTTGGTTTTCACAATTGTTTCCTGGTGTTAATTTGTTCATAACTTCTATTGATGCAACTTAGGAGCACCCTCTACTCCGTCTGAAGTCTTTGTACTGTATTTTAAGAAACATTTATTATGCAAGGTGAAATTGTGGCATGATACTAATCATCAAATGTGCTAGGTAATGGTTCTTGTCCTTCAGGAGAAGTGTCCTAACTGATGTTCTGAAGAGTATTCCCATCTCAAGGTTGGTGTCACTTTCTTTTATATAAAATGAACTAACTATAATGTATGTTTGTGGTCATGTTAGTCATTTAGCTATGCTCCTGACAGACTCTAATTTAAGGTATGTATGCCTCAGTGATAAATTGTAGGTAGCATTCAAATTTGATTTTGCAAATTATATGCAACTTCAATTCTTGCTGTGTAGAATCATTGTTGGATGTATTCAGCTAGCTGATGTACTAATGAGGAAGCTACCAGAGATTTTTCAAGTTTATTTTCGTCGTGAAGGTAGGAGTTGTTAATTGTGCATGTCCATCTACAGTATGTACGTAATGCTGGGCAATATATCGATATTTGTAGTTACATATATTCACGATATCTGAACAACTGTCCCTATATGTTGGATAACATTTAAATTATCATGTAGGATATTATATCATTATTTGTTATACATGAAAGTCTATCCATAGATCCACTACAGCAGTGATAATGTTATTTATAGCCTGATCTTGCTGTTGGACACATATCTGGACATCAGCCATGTGTAGCTACATATTGCTGAAGTCTGTTGAGAGGTGTCAATACATGTGTGCAAGTAATTATAGTTGATGATCTCATCACGAGAATAGTACAATGTTTAATCATATCAAGATATTGAGGGGAAACACACTCTCAAGTGAATATTGCCCAACACTACATACATTTATGTACAGTATACTTTATGCTACGAGATACATACTAGTTGTACCCCACTTTCGGTGTGTACTATGCGGATGCACTAAGTGTTAGGAATAGATTGACCTGAGGCTGCTCCCTTGGCCAATCTATTCCTAATGCTTAGTACATCCGCACAGTACACACCGAAAGCAGGGTATAACTACTACATGTACATGCAGATGCCTGTAGATACACAATATACAGCTAATCTAGATCTTTATGTGTGACAATGCCATTACGTATGTAAATGTTTCTATTATGCAGGTGTGATGCACAAAATGAAAATTGCAACGTCTAACTGTTTGAAATTGTCTGTACGTGTAAATTTGGTGCTATATCCCTCTGAACTATTACTATTATTGTACTATTTTTATCACCAAAGTTATGAAACATACATAGAGTCCTTTGTATTTTATTCATAGGAACAAAAACCTGTCGAAAGTAGCAAGGAGGGAACAACTGTACCCACTACACCGTCTGGTTTTGAGTCAGTATTGTTTTGTCCACTCAACAATTGTTCCATTTTATAGTGTATATGCACTATTTTATTGAATGTTCTCACCTCCACCTCCTGTTGGTAGGAGGTTTTCAAGTGTTTTGAGGAGAAGTAGCAGTCGTTTGAAGAGACTCCTTTCCAGGAGAGATCCTGATGTTGACAGCAAGGAAGAACCATCAACGGAGGAACCTCAAGTACTTCTCCTTTGTGTGGGAATAATTTTACATTAGTACCTTATTCTAAATTTCCCTTTCATAGCATCCAAAACTGAAACAACCAAGGTCATCAAGAAGAATGACCAAGTACACTCAGTGGATAGCAACGCAAAGTGAGCTGAAAGTGTATATGTATCCCGATTAGTGATATTGTCACTACAGATCAAAAGGATTGACTGAAGTACATTCACGATGTGCTGGAGTACAACACTGACCTTATTAGTAATGTGCCCTGGTATTAATTAATCAACAGACATTGTTACATGCACATTGTGTATTCTCAGCTGTATTCTTGGGAATGTACAGCTCAAGCCACTCTTCGATGTTCTCAGAGGTTGAAAAAGGATGTTTCTCAGATTTTCTATTAGAAAAAGCTATAACTGTTGCTTCGTTTGTTCTGTAAGTATCCTAAGGCTCGTTGGTTCGACAAGTTTCTGCTTTCGTTCGGTAAATATTCTGAAGCTCGTTGGTTTAGCAAGTTTCCTTGTTTGTTCAGTAAGTATCTTGATGCTCGTTGGTTCGGGAAGTATGGGCCAACTCGAATCCATCTGAATGAGTTGATAGCGACCTCCAGCTCTGATAAAGCCATTTTTCTTCAATGTTGTAAGCGAAATCCATCTCAGCTATTGGTAATCGCACTTTGAACAGGATACATAATAGTTGTACATTATATGTACATATGTATGTAATATAATACCTCTAGTATCTCTTTATTAAACCCCATTTCCAGCAAGTGTAAATTTGTTGTGAAACATTACAATCCTGTTCTGCACAGGTGATAGACTGTTGTCTGTGTGGGAATTCAGTGAAAGTCTTGACAGCCATGAGGCTTTTGTACCACTGAGGAAACTAGAAGAAATCACTGACAAGCTTGCTTCCAAAGTACGTAAACATTCTGTAAAAGATAGAAATCATTGTTTGAAATATTTGTTGCAATATCCATACTTTTCATAAAGGACATTCAAGTAGTACAGAAATCTTTGGTATGTTATCCTAATGTTGTCTAGACAAACTGTCAGTGCAGTTAATCTAAAGCAAGAACTGTTACACACTTTAGGAAGGGCTAAGAGACTTGTATTCAAATATTGAGACATGTCCCACACCTTTTGAAATGATGCATTGTGAACTTGCACAGAAGTTATTATGGTAAGTCCTGTGCAGTGTCTTTAGTAGTTTTATATATGTGTTATATTAGTGTACATTGAGGAATTATAACGAATATATTTTACGTGCTAAATGCATTCCTTTCTCCATAATATCTTGGTTATAGTCTCTTAGCAGAAAAGTGTCGTGTGTCTGACCCTCTGTGGGTTGCCAATGTTCAGTGTTTCTTACAAGTCTTTTGTGCAGTTGAGGTCTGTACTTTGTGTTGATTATCTCAAACAACAGCTTAATCACATTCATATTACCCTGTAGGCCATAGACAGTCAGCGTGAAAGTTTCAAGCATCTCATTCATCAACTACACATGTGCCTGAATCAAGTCGAACATTTTCCAGTAGTTATGCCTAGTCTGTTTGGCTCCAAGTGTGTACCATTAGTTTTCTTAGTTGTGCGTCCGTACCTTACATGTTGTGTACTTTGTATCTCAATTGTGCAGAGACATTGGTTCCATGGCTTTTTTGAGCAATCGTCCATTGAATGTGAGAACATGATCCATCTATGTATCTTGAAATGTTATAACCTTATGTCTTTAATTGTATTTGTTTCCATCAATACTTGATTTTTCCTTACTCCTTGCTAGTGTAAACTGGAGAGACATCCATCTGACTTCACTTGCAAAAAGTTAGAAGCTGATGTTATTAGAGTACACCCGTTGGCAAGTATCAAGGTTTGCTCAACTGTAATTTACATACATTTATCCACAGTTATAAAATGATTTTTTAATGTCTTTGACTATTCGCATGTGTATGTATGTACATAAGTAGACGTTTATTTAGTGTTCAAAGCATGCGTATGAGGGCAGGATTTCATTCAAAGAATATTTATACCCATATGCCCATGTCTTATCCAGAATAGTACAAGTTGATATAAGTATTGAAAAATTGTATCAGCAAAATGCTTGGAAACTTCATACAATAGCTAGGGTTTTATACAGTACTAGCTGCATTTCCCACCCATGGTGTGGGCAACTCAGTTTGAAGTTGTCAGAATGGTGTGAAACTGTTGAAAATCTAGTTTACTGCTGACTCCCCGCAGACATGAGTGGTGGTTATTATCATATAACTTTTTAATGATTTGCTGCCCTTCTGAAAATACGGGAGTTTTGTGGTTTCGGTATTTTTGAAGTTAAGTGACAATACCCACGCATCGGGATACTTATACGTATAATATACACGTATATATGTATGCATATACTGTTTTTCAGCAATGATGCTATGATATAATAATTGTTTACTCTTCCACTCTCCCCCATCACTAGACAGTGGAGAACTATCTACTATCAAGAGTATGTCATCATAAGTCAAAGGTACAGTTTCTCAATTCCCATTTACAGTACTGTACGTTCAAGGTTTACATACATATCATAAGACTAATGTTAGCAAATGCTATCAGAGAGAGTGATCTATTCATATTATCCAGTTTATGCTTGTTTCAAGATGTTATTTGAGGGAGTAAATTACTGCTTCTTACTTAAGTACCTTGCCTATTTTTCATAGACACTATCTGATTCTAAGAACAAAAGTGGGTGAGTTGCTGGTATGTACTTGAGCTTATGTCTCGGGTGATAATCTGTAGAGGTTATTTAAAGCCAACCTATGTGTAAGTACTTGACTGCTTACATGTGTTTCCATTCCACCTACATTTTGGGATGAAACAGTATTGATCGGAAGATGACAGATGCAATGGCTGTGAGTGTGAAAGTATTCTGATACTTTGTGAGTAGGTTACTATATTTAGACATTGTTTATTGTAGCTTGAAACAAGCAGTCCAAGTAAAAAGTGAGATGTGTGTGTGTGCATGTGTGTGCGTGTGTGCGTGCGTGCATGCATGCGTGTGTGAATATGATGTTCCTACTATCAATTTTATTGTATTATTTGCCCCATTTGTGAATAAAACAGTCAAGCTCTTGAGTTGCTTGTCGGAGAGACTGTACTCCCTAAACATTCAACTGTTGTGGAAGCGCTGCTCCAGTGCTCGGCATCTTCTAGCTATGAATCAGCTTCTGTCTTAACCCATTCATTCTGGGCCAGATCACACACTATCTAGTGAGTGAGCTGAGAGCACTGTCTGTGTTTGACTACAATGATGATGTACCTATCTGATTTATGTATCTGTAGCTATCGCAAGGCTGTATCTGGGTTGGTTAGTCAAGCAAGTAATGAGTCTCCTAGTTTGGATGTCAAGGGGATTGCCAGTGAATCTCGTACGTTGTATGATTGGTTGATTAGATTTACTGTTTATTATGATATGACCCTGCTAACATGTATATATGTACGTATGCGATCTAGAAGAATGTACTGCAGGAAAAGAGCTAATTCACAGGCAACAGAAGCAGTTGGCATGGCTTTGTAAAGAAATCAACCAGAGTTTCCCGCAAAGTACACTTGTGTATAATTTTGCATGTTGTAACACAAGGTTACCTAGGTAACCTTATCTCTCTTAGATGATGAACTTCAATACCTGATATTGAAATTATTAAGGTTGTTCTATCTACTGTATCGACACTGGCAGCTGGTGATTTCAAATCCTTCCTCTGTATGTTCCATATACTGCAAGCATACAGTCATATACATCAACATTTTGTGTGTACTTATTGTTACCTACGTATGTATGTGTTTACATAGCCTCAACAGCAGAGAATTGTAATGTCAAAGTCAGACTTTACCAATCATTACTTGGCTTCCAAAGTAACCAGACAGCTTCAAGGTGAAGTACAAGTGTTTGTGTGTAACTTAGTTGAAGTACACTTTGCATGACTGTTTCATTTGTTTGATGCAATTCTACTTATACTTGCATATGTATACTTATAGATGGTTTGACAATTGCAACTGGTCATTTTTCTTGGTGGCTTACTGTCCTACCAAGGATCTGGTAACAAAGCATGCATATTGCAGTTGAGCTGTTGATTGCCAATCTTTATCATGTTTCTGAATTTCCATTTGTGTAGTCCATTTCTGTTTCCATTTGATCTGCGAGTCAAATTATTCTATGTTACTTGTTTTGGTCACGAAAGAGCAATCATCAAAATGCAGGTATGTATGCACTTTATTCGATCAGCTTTCTGGATATTAGTACACGTACAGTGGAACCTACATAAACCAGTGTACCAAGATTCTACTTGTGTATGATAGCATACAATAATGTAGGATCTAAACAAAATGTTTGGTTTTATAGGGATTCCTGATTAAAAAGGGTTCGGATTAGAGTGATTTTGCTATAATATTATTCTATGTGATCGAGAAACATTAATGGGTGATGTGCTATATCTACGGTGCAAACATGTGTGTTATGTATTCTAATGTGTGTATATAAGTTAATGTACTAAAATAATAATCTACATATGTACTGTATGTTGTCAATATACTAAACTTCTTAACTCGTCATTACTAGGAACACCAAGCTGATACAGGTGCTGTCGAGGGTCACGAGAAAGTAGTCCCACAACTTGAAAAGAGTAGAGTACGTGAAAATATGCATAGTACACATGATAATGCGGTGGCATATTAAGCGTTTACCACTGTAGTAACTATTTTGTGTGTTGTCTCCATTCTTAGCATTGTATCCTGAGACAAAACATTCTTGAACAGGTTGAGAGAATATTTGAGGAGTTAGGAAGCAGTAGGAAAATGTTGGAGATTGAATATGATGGCGAGGTTAGTGTGACGTACTGGACAAACGCTGTTCATGCTAAAGTGTACAGAAGTGATACCTAACAACATTATACTATTGTATACATTTCTTTAGCATCCAAATAAATATTGCAGCACATCTGTGTATGAATTTATGATATCCTTATAATATTACTTTATCTCTTGTTATGCATTTCAATTTCTAGTTAGTTAAATTGTTACTATAGTGTATTTTTACAATATAATATTATATGTACATACATGTACGTACCTTCGCAGGTTGGAACAGGTTTGGGCCCTACAATGGAGTTCTATACCCTTGTTTCGAGAGAGTTTCAGAGAACAGATTTATGTCTTTGGAAAGGGGATAAGTATGATGCTTATGATTCTTCTGCAGGTGAGCGGCTTCTTACACTACAACATGATACCCAAATACTATTATCACTGGTCAACTGTACTGTAAAAATACATAGAGCAAATGTACATATAGTTAGTGTACATATGTGAATAAGTTGTTACGTATTTCCACTACCATAGGGATTCTTAGACAATATTTTCTTGCAAAACATGGCCTGTTTCCTGGTAAGAATGTATATCCCAAACTGTAGTGAACCTAGTGTACTGTTGTGTGTGTGTGTGTGTTGTACATAATAACAGTATGTATTCATGTGTGTGCTGTACTGGTGCCTTCACTGACCAGCTCCACTTCATGTCAATTCCAACGAGAAGGAAATAAAAGAAAGATGTCGTTACTTCAATTTAATGGGAAAATTCCTAGCAAGAACCCTCTTAGATTCCAGACTGGTAAGCTTTTTATAATTGATTATGTATACTTACATATGTATTATTCTACCCAAGTATAAAGTAAAAAGTATCTTAGCTAATAATTGTGTACATACATAGTGTGCCCAAGCAGGCTCAGGCCCTGCGGGTGAGGTCTGCACCTCTCCAAGGCAGGTACTTCAGATGGACTATTTTCTACAACCAAATGGAGTCTAGTGGAGATATACTGTATGATCATAACTTCCAAGCCTACTATAATATGGCAGCTTTGTGTACAGTATGTAGTATTTATACATCCTATCTCATGAGCCATACTGGTTAATTTCCCACTACTATACTCACAAATCTGTATACAGTGTATGTTCGTTCTTCTTGTTGATAAGGAATGGATACTTTTACCTGTACAAATGTACATCCAATGCTTCAGGTTGATATGCAGCTGAGTCGCCCATTCTGTAAATGGATCTTGGGAATGAATGATGCATTTACTTTGGAAGATCTTCAGGTTCAGTTATTTTGTCTACTGATTCCAAGTCCATGTATACATAAAACAATATTCAATGTGGATACCTTAGTCACACGTATATCTCCTCCACCGTATACAGGATGTAGATCCCGTGTTTGCATCTTCCTACGCTTACTTACACAAGCTTGCTCATTCTCAGGTACTACTATATGTGAACTGCTTGGTATTGTTCCTATACAGTCCCTACCTGTCTTGGTGATTTCATCGATTAATTTAATTGATTATTTCAATGAAATAAGCACTGTAATATTCATATGTATGTATGTAGGAATCAGAGGAGACATTGCATCTTGTGGAATCTTTGAATCTCAATTTCACATTGCCAGGTTATGAAAATTTCGAATTGAAGGTAAGAAACATTCTTAATAGTTTTTTACTAGCATTCTGTATGTATGAGCATACATAATATCCGTGTTATAAATAATTGCTGAAATTTCCATAGCCTGGTGGTTGCTCCCTTTGTGTAAGTCATCAGAACCTACTGGAATACCTTGAAGTAAGCTTGTTAACCTTGCAGCACTTACTTTGATTTGCTTATATCTAGTTTATTATTTGTTTGGATGTGAATTTATGCAGCTTGTCTTTGATTGGATTCTGGTCAAAGGAGTGGAAATGCAATTTACCGCCTTCAAAGATGGATTTAACTCTGTTTTCCCCGTCCACTATGTTAGCACTTTTCACCCCGATGAGGTATGCATGTGTTTGAATAAATGTGTACGTACAGTATATTGAGTGCAAAATGTGACTGCTCCACCTTAGTACAATGATGCCAATTTATGTTATAATATTATGTCAATTATTACAGTATTATCTTATTATCATATTATTGTCTTATCCTATTATCTTATTATCATATTAATATCATATTATCTGAACTATTTATTATTATTATATCTATGTCATTTAGATCCCAAGTTTGTTGTGTGGTGATCAACTTCATTTGTGGAATATAAGGGAGTTACAGGAGCATGTTAAATTGGATCATGGCTATTCATATGATAGCAGGGTTGTGCAGGCTTTCTTCCAGATCATGACATCTTTTAATAGAGATGAACAACAGAAGTTTCTACAATTTGTCACAGGAAGTCCTAGGCTCCCTATTGGAGGTAGGTTTATATGTGGTAATATTATGCTGACAAATGTAACCCATAGCAGTATCATCATTCTCATCTGCAGGATTCAGCAGTTTGACTCCTCCTCTCACAGTTGTTAGAAAGTCCGTAGAGCAAGGAACTAATCCAGATGGTTACTTACCATCTGTGATGACATGCATGAATTATCTCAAACTACCGGAATACAGTTCTTTGGAAGTGATGAGAGAGAGAATCCTGATTGCTTTGAACCAAGGACAAATGTCTTTTCATCTTTCCTGAAACAATAATGATAAATGGCCAATTTTTCATATTATACGTTCGTATTATAGCTATCAATATATAATTTTATGTCTGATCTGCTAAGTTTCATTCACATTTACCTGCAACCAAGTATGAATATTATCAATTTGACTTGAATTTTTATAATTCACTTGTGTATAAATTAATAATTGTATTTATAATAATATTATTACAGTGGAATCGCGCTAAATCGAACAAAGTTCTAAGTCCCTGCAGCTGGACAAGCGTTATACACAAGTATAGGAAAGTCCCTCGTTAGTTCGAATGTCAATCGCGTTACTGGAGCATTTTAGAGGAACATGCTATTACAAGAATGTGCATTTAACAACAATAAGAGTAATAGAGAGTCAATAAATCATAGCTCCATCGTTTCTAACTCTCTGCGTACTCTTTGAAGGATTTTGAAGTTCTTGGAAAGATTTGAAAAGAAAGTAATAATGGAAGTAGCAAGGAAACACGACTACGAAAGATTGAAAGAGGAGCAGCTGGTGGTCTTTACTGCCTCCTCCAACTCTTCCAGTCTCTTCCTTGCCTTAACAACGTAATGCAGCTGGCGCAAATATAATCACTAGGGCGAAATTGCGGTTCCTCGAACGAGAAATCGGGCATCAGTAGGCTTTCTAACAAGAAGGATTTGATGTTTTGGCGCACAGGTTCTGCTGAGATTCCCAAAAGCGTGAATCTTTTTTTTCTTTTCGGACGAGCTCGACGCTGATGGCTTCAAGCAAATACGGCAATCGTCCGGTCTCCAATCGACTTCCATTGCTCCACTATATGCCTCGATTGAAAGCGCTACTAATATCACCTTGTTTGTGGGTGTTGATCCATAAAGTGTTAAGCGTGGGCGGAACTGAAACCGTCGAGTTATCTACCAGACCCTCTTCCCGCCGGGACGCAGTCCCAATTTTAAAATTGGAGGCGGGAATGGGTCAAGCTACATCAGACTAGTACTGATTGCGATGTTGTATTTCAAATTGCTGTATCGAGTTGTATTCGGATGTTTCGATCGCGTTTGTTATGCGTTCCGATGATCTTATAACTAGTCTAACTAGTTAGACCGCCTCCTGCCTGATCCGAAACGTTTCGGGTGGGAGACGGTCTAACATAGATAGCGATTAGTTCACACCTCTGGCGCGTGACTTTCAGCGAATCAGAAGTTCTTTGCCCAGAATTCTGGGCAAAGAATTTTTGATTAATGAGATGGGTAACGGAAGTGACCGTAGTGTGAAGGTGCACACACAGTACATTTTGATCGTCTATGGTTGAGATGAACGGAGCTTTGCCTTTCGCCTAATCGAGGATCAAGCGAGAAAGCATCGTATTGTCTAAAGAACAGAACGCGTCAATAGTTAGTGTATTTTCGGGACAAGATACCGTCGTTTGCCTGTCAACTGGACACGGTAAATCGATCGTTTTAGAAGATTACCAGCTCTCGTTAGTGACGGCGAAGAAAATAACTTATATTTACTTTTGGAGCCAAATGGCTCCTCACAAAGTCTACAGAATCGTTTATAAATCTGCGTCAAATCTCCTTCACCGGAACCGCTCATTGCAGTGAGACAATGAACCCAAAAGTCACACCTCTTAATGCCGAGGTGTGAACTAATCGCTATCTATGTTAGACCGTCTCCCACCCGAAACGCCTTCGGGCGTTTCGGATCAGGGCAGGAGGCGGTCTAACTAGTTAGACTATCTTATAACGTATTCGCCAACACGGCAACGCAGTGGATTTCGATCAATATTCTGACGTCATTATGGCGCGAAATTTGAAGTGTCCAGCGGGTATAAAAGGAGTGGTAAATCTGTGATTCTCCACATTCGCACACATTTGTGTGTGCGTGTGCGTGTGTGTGTGTGTGTTTGTGTGTGTGTGTGTGTGTGTGTGTGTGTGTGTGTGTGTTCGTCTGTGTTGGTTGTGGGTATGCATGTTAATAAGTCAATTTTGGCTATTATTTTAAGGAGGGGGGGGGGGGTGGGCATTTCCAAATTTCTATCTGCGGAAGGATCCACAGATAGCAATTTGCTTTACCAAGCAAAAGAAACCTGTGTGCCCGTGTCTAATCTAGCTCATCAGTTGTCCCTACTTGTTTGAGTACTTCTTTTGCCTCTCGAAAGGTGTTCAAGGTCACATGGTGTGGAGCAGCAGTGACTCCAAGGAACAAGTGTGGGCTGGTCCCCTTTCTGGAGGCTCGGTTGCTGTCATTCTGCTGAACCTAGACGACAGCAACACTTCAACCATCACCACAGACTTCAAGACCATTGCTATCCAATCCCAGCAGGCCTCGGCACCTGACCTGTGGCTCCACAAGGATGCCGGAGTGATGTCAGGGAAGGTGTCCGGCTCTGTACCCCCTCATGGAGTGGTCATGTACAAACTTACTCCGAAATGAGTGGATGGCTCAAAGGAACCTTAAGGCCCTTTGCAGGTAGTACTGCTAACCATAGGTATGCACACATAACAATTGAAGCTGGCTGATAATACATGCATACATGAATCTTGTGCTGTACTTGTGTCACAATAATCATTATCATTACCAAAATTGACTTATTAACATGCATACCCACAACCAACACAGACGAACACACACACACACACACACACACACACACACACACACACACACACACACACACACACACACACACACACACACACACTCATACACGCACAAGCATACACACACACATACAGCAATTTGAAATACATCATCGCAATCAGTACAGGAAAAGAATCGCGAATAAAAAGGTAGTGACCCCGAACTGCTGACGGGGTCTGTTATTCCGTGTTTTCATACTTGTCCATACATTTGAATAGAGCAATCATCACCTATAGAGGTAGAATAAACAAACGAATGCAATGTAAAATTTTATATGAATTACCCGGCACTCCTTCTTCAATCGTGTAGTGAGACTATGGAACGCACTCCAACCAATCAATATTGAGCAACCTTTCACCACAATCAAATGCCAAATCATTGAAACATTTTGGTCGAAATTCACCCAAAACTTCAAATCAAACAATGCTTACACCTACCACTATATTTGTCCATGTCCACAGTGCTGTTTAATCCCACCTTAATTTGAGTAATTTTGTTACCTGTTCAACTGTAATTCATCAAATCTTTGTACAACATACACTTTTGATTTCAGACTGTTTTTCCTTTGTAAGCTTAAGGCTAATCCACAATTTAATCGTATACATTTCATATAATTCCATTTGTTCTACATACACTTTTTATTTCCATGTTGTCTGTATTTGTTTTGAGTCTTGATCTATGCAGTTTTAATCTGTATTTTACTGTATCACAAATCAATCTCATTCTTTCTCATTCATTCCCCTCCTGTCTGTTGTAACATATAGGCTGACTCACAAGTTGAGTCCAGTCCTTCAGTCACGATTTGCAAGAGTACCCCATTTCTCATGCCCTAACTTTCTGTATAAATGACTGTAAAGCATTTTTGAATTGAATTGAATTGAATTGAATAAACTGGTTGATTAGATTCATCATGTACATAATACTAACCTACCTTTTATTGCTTAAACTGCAATAGTAAACTGGGATACATTCATTTACATCCAATACAGTATAATATTTAACAAGGTTCCAGACTACTTCAACTATTGATCAGACACAAACATTAATACTGATCATGAACCTGCATAAGATTTGTTGCATCATTTTGGCTGCAGCACATGTAGATACGAATGTACAATGTCATAAGTGTCCCTGAAGGTAAATTTCAAGGGTTGTCAACTATGACTTTACTAAATTGTCATCGAAATTCATTACTTTCAGTAACTGGAACTCTCAATAACTGGAACTTTCCATGCGGTCCAATGGAGGTTCCAGTTAATGAGATTCCACTGTATATGTGATATACGTACATATCTATAGCTATAATATAATAATAATAATATTATACATTTATGCATAAACTGAAATACAATTAATATGTTTTGATTCAGCAATACATGAAGCACAGACTAAGTATATGAAGTTCATATCAATCTATATATAATAAAATAATTATTCTAATAATTACAATGATAAATTTTGAAACAGTAGTAATAATATTATAATCATATTGATTGTAATTGTTCACATACAATGCATATGGCCAGCTGCAGCTTTTAATTGCATGACAATTAACCATAGGCATGCAGAACATATCACATTCATGTTCTGTGTATGCCCTATTATGTTTACATTATTAATTTAAATTTAAGTATATATTATACATAATAATTGCAACAATAATAATAACGATGTGTGGTGGTGATATAAAAATAATAATAAGTAACGCTATAATAATACACACTGCCACAGTCTAAATATATGTATAATAATAATACATAAATATAACTCATACAATAAGAATAACAATAATTATTATGGTAATGTATACATTGTACCATACAGGAATATACAGTGAGTGATGAATAAAATCATACCATGCACATAATACATACATATAATAATTAAAACTGATGTGGGTAAATTGGTTCCATCCACATCTCTCAGAGAATGTTACAGACTGATGAAATATTTTGTCTTCTAAGGTGTTCTTTCCCCAAATCTGAAACTGAAGACCCTCCAAATTCTTGTCCTGCTGGGGATGGTCTTATAGCGGGTAGCACAATAGTGGAAGGATCCGACTGTGTCCGGAACACATATTCAGAAGTACTCAATGGGGAAGGTTCGGCGAAGTATGTGATCATTTGGCCGAGCCCTTTCACATTCATTATGCCTCTACACTCCAAATGGTACTCTTCTTTGTTGATTTCTCTTTGGAAAAATGTAACAAAATATATTATAGCATAGCAAAGTGAGAACTCTTTAAGGCAAAACTTTAAGGGACCCACAAAATTAGTTCTTGTTATCAGATGTTCTTCTTATCAGGATTTGCTTACTATGTGTATATACACTACTACAGCAACACGAAGGATGCTCAGAAATTGGCTTGTATTAAGCAGCAATTATTTGTCTTAAGAGAATTTGTCTCAACAAACTTCTACTTATAATAAAATTAAATATTAGAATATTCAAATCCTTAACATGCTGCCTATCGTGGCAGAAGTATTCATGGAGAGGAATAGCTAAGCTTCTAAACTGATGTGTGAC
Source organism: Chondrilla cf. caribensis (assembly GCA_964020155.1). Classification (NCBI taxonomy): domain Eukaryota; kingdom Metazoa; phylum Porifera; class Demospongiae; order Chondrillida; family Chondrillidae; genus Chondrilla; species Chondrilla cf. caribensis. Next base: position 2,613,888 of record OZ026567.1, read on the forward strand.
CACATCAAAGGATTTATCGTGTCTGTATTTTTCATACAGATCTATATCGCCCTATATTTTAGTATGGTGGGAAAATACAGATACGTGTCATTTTCTAACACGGAAACTACTGGTTAACCTCCAAAAAGTATCCATTGCTGAAGTATTCGAATAGTTTACAGTCACTTGGAATCTTCAGAGCATTTAGCATCTGTTTAGATGTAGCATAACCTCCCTCCTCGTTGTACGATATCCACGTATGGAGGCGCTTAAAAGGATCAGTTTAGAAGCCGATTATAACCTATACTTACAGAATACAAAGCACATACGCACTTCATTCCATTAGCAATGTATTATTGCAATGCATGACATGGATCCATGTATTAGGCACTTGGTTGGAAGCTATTGACTAACACTCTAGTCTCAATGATATTATTGTAACCTTTCATCAAAAGGTCACACATAATACCATTAGTACTATTTCACTGAATATAGTAGCATAACTCACTCATAGGTCCGCTGTGAAATGTGTATTTTCCCTGGAACACCATGTGACTCCATGCGACTAGCAGTATTCACTGTGTCTCCGAATAAGCAGAACCGAGGCATCTTTGTCCCCACAACTCCCGATACAACTGGTCCGGAATGAATCCCAATTCGAACTTGTAGGGAATTTGAAGAGTTCGGTGTAAGGACAGACTTAGCAGCAGCGCGCATATCAAAGCCCAACTGAACAAGAGCATTGGCATGATCCTGAGCAGTTTGCAACAATCCAGCAGCTACCATGTATGCATCACCAATGGTTTCAACCTGTAATGAGATACCCAAATAGCCACGTTACTATGAACAGTCATGCAGGTAAAATTGATACATGCAAACATTGGAAATGAAAGTACTATGTGTATTTTCTGCTGTCACAATGTGATGTACTGTACCTAAACAGAGAATATATTTGATAACATTTATTCTATCCAAAGTATTCAATGTAAAGTTCCAATTAATTGTAGTGCAGACACACTATCCTGTGTTTTAAGCTTTGTAATACACTGGAACCTCTCACATCTGCAATGGAGGCATATTAGGACCTCACTTTCAAGTTTTAAATACAGAGGGGTGTCCTTAGTTCAGAGATCATTCAATACACTACATTTCTACACCCTTGGGGAGATTTTCGGAATTCAGAGAAAATCTTACAATAGACAGGTAAAATCCATTGTCTGTGCATATGTATGTACGTAGCTACTTGTATTGCTACACTGGTTACAGAGAAAGATGTACATGCACGGAGCGGATATGCATACCTTGTACACATTATGCTTCTCTGTGAGTTGATCAAAAAATGTATAAAGGCTGTTCAACATGACGACAATTTGAAGTGGTTGGCTGGAATTGCACATTGATGTAAAACCTTTGATGTCACTGAAGAGAATGGAGACCAATGTGTGATCTGTTGCTTCTGGTGTCAGCCCAGCCTGGAGTTGATTGGCTATGTACACAGGAAGCATGGCATGGAGTAGGAAGTCGGCACGTTCTTTCTCCATGGTCACTTTGCGTTTTTCTTCCTCGAGAGCCTGTTTCGTCTGTTCCAGCATGAGTGCTGTTCTCTTTTCCACTCTTAGCTGGTTGTTGATCATCATGAGATCACGTGCACTGTCATGCAATGGGTAGTCACTGAGGAACAAGCCTTGGAGTTTCATTTCCTCGAGGTCGTGCACTTGAGGAGAGCCTATGAATATGATGTCTTCTGTGGTGTCAAAGATGAACATTTGACCCTTGAATGACAACTGTCCAGCTGATACACTGGGGTGCTGCTTTAAAGCTAACGTGAACTTATTATTACTGAACGCTTTAATGGAATCTACGCAAAATGAAATTTGAGGGCGTACGATGGTGAAGTGGTCCATCATATTCGTCTGATAGAGGGACAGAGCGGGTATCAACCGATCCAGTGCTTTCCCGACACTGGTGATGCTCAGACAGGTGGTGAACATGACATGGAAAGGAAACAATTGCGAAAAAACATGCCTGTTTACGGGCCATGGCTTATCAGAGAAGACATCTATTGAGCTACATTTGGAATTGAGTAAACCATTTTGTGCTGTGTGATCTTTGTAGAACATTGACTGCCGTCTGCCCTTAGGAATCAGAGATTGATCAATTTCTTCAAAATCGGAATTACAAAGCGATGATTCTGTACAGGAAGAATTAGCAGCCTGTTGCATCACCTCAAACACAACGTGATATTTCATTCTACCATCCAACTCATCGGACAGAACCTCTTTACTCTTGACATTCAGAGTGACATCCAATCCAAAGTAGCATCTACCAACTGCCTTTATTATCCCAACAACTACAGATTCCAATCCAAGTCGCGAAGAATAGTAGTGAAGAAGTAATGTACCATTATTCTCGCTACATCGGAAGGAAGGGGCATTCATCTCTGGGTAGGTGTATGATAGGTGATCATGGAGGGCATCAAGATTGCTTAAAAAGGACGGCAGGTTGTAGCCAAGGGATTGGAGCATTTTCCCATGGCCCAGGTTTTGGCAATATCTGAAAAATTGCTCTCCAGCCATCTCCAGAAGAGTTTCCACTGGCAATCCTTTGCAGAGAATGATACACACAATAAACAGTCTATAAATATATGTATTGCACACATCAAACACAAACCTGATTCTTCAGTGGTAACCAAAAGCATCTGCTGAAACAATTCTTCATTGTAATTTTGATGTGTAAGGAATGTTTTACTGTCAACACCAGCTCTTCTCCTGAGAAAGGTATAGAGCATTATTACAGCAGTCCTTTGGTCTTAGTAAAATGCTTGAAAGGGCTGCTGACATCAGATTTTTTATTTGCTTAAATTTAGTATACAACACACAAATAACCCATGTACGTAATGATATATTTACCAATTTCACTTTTAAATGCACGTATGTAAATCGATTATTTCTTTTGTGAAAAGACACTTTTCCATTAAATATGTGGGTTTATGTGCTCAGCCGAAGTTACCTCATGACATCACAACAGGAATGGAAGTTGGCCATGTGACTAACACCCTAGGTTCTGGATTGAACATTAAGTATTGGATTTATACTGTTGTATAACCCTGAAATACAATATAATAGCAGTCAAATGACCATGTTATAGATACCTAAGAGCCAAGTAGGGAGGTAGTTAATAATGTGTGGCAACAATGAATGCTGGTTTTGTTTCACCCATTGGCAAACACTGATATTTTATTTTGATCCTAATATAACCTCTATTAATACTCATGATTACATAAAGTATCCGCAGAAACCACTTGAAATATTTCAGATCACTGGTTTTAGAAGTAAGAAACAACAAAGCTTGAGATATGTTTTCCAGGTTCTTTTAAACGTAAAAGACACACCCAAATAATTCAAGTGTAGGGGCCACAGTTCCATGAGTTTTTCAACTCAAATTACTTGGGTTTTCTCATTAATGGGAGAAAGCATGGGTATACATATATATCTGCTGTATTGGTGCTGGAACAATTGCTCAATTAACCGATCTATTTTCACATTAGATCTGAACATTTTTGCAATAGTGCAAACAAATTGATTAATCAGAAGAAGTAATTAGTACATGAGTATAACAGGAAGCCATTCGCTTTTATACCACAACATTTGCTCAATGGGTTTGACATAATAAACTTGAAAAGTGAAAAGCAGTCTCAAGATTCCAAATGAAATCTTTTGAGGTACTGCTTACCTAGTGAACACTACTAAAGTACTCTAATCACATCCACTAGATTACTTCCAATGATTGAAGTGGTCAAGTGCAGTGCCTGGACCAGCTATAGATTAGTCAATATATGAGTAACCTTAACCCCTACCCTACCCCTACCACTACCCCTACCGCTACCCAACCCCTACCCTAAGTTACCCTACTCCTACCTAAGCTGTTAGGATTAGGGTTGAGATTAATAATACATTGATAAATGTCTGTTCCAGACACTGCACTTGATCCTTCGGTACTTCAGACACTGTAATATTTAGCATAAAGTACAATAATGCTCATCCACATACTGTACCTTATATTCTGCAGCACTTCTTGTCCCAACTTTTCCACTATCAATGACTCCACAACATTCAGGATGAGACCGTACTATATAAGATAATCGAATTTAGAGTGCTACATACGTCAATCGCAGCATCAGCTATAATAGTTGAAGCAACTGATGCAATGGTTGCAATGATTATCCTAACCCTGACGCTGACCATGGACTCCTAGGCCTATAATGGTCTATACTCGAGTGTCGGGAACAAAATGGCGCCAGACACAGAATTTAGAGGGTCTGTTATCGGTTTATATGACAGAATTCACTCACCATGGCGGAAGGGAGTCTGCGCTGAATCAATGAGATCCTTGGAGCATGGGTGTTCTATGTAGCTCCCGCACTAACGTTAGTAGATCACACCTGATACTGGATGTAAATTGAACCAATTTACATGCGATATTGATTATAGTATGTAATTCGTAGCAAATTCATATTTTTACAAAGATTTATTTCTCTGTGATTAACATCGGTATTCTTATAGCAAATTTAGACACTGTCATATTCTACGAATTACACCATTCAGCCTATATCAATTTCTAAAACAGACTATAAATTCGGTCGAAATTCAATCCATCACAGAGGGTTAAATATACATAATATCGCCTTCTAACGTTCATATTTTGAAGGAAACAATACTTCTGATCGATGTTTTCCGTTTTCTTTGTATAGTAATGGAGGTTAGAGTAAATAAAAGATAATAATGTTAACCTAATGCTCCTCAGTGACCCTACCTTCTGTACAAGCAAGTTCCATGGAGTTACTCTTCGTGAAGGAGTAGGGATGGTTGCAATTGATGTGCGATCTTGATCCACAGAGACACAAAATTGATCAGCAATGAAAAGTTGAGTCTGCATTTCATCAAGTGTAGGGTCTGTATTATGGTTTGTCATGCATTTTAGCAATAAGAGATGCTAATCTCATATAATATACAACGGTAACTGTCACTCCCATACCACCTGCAGTGGTGAACACTAGTGGCGAGAATGAGCCATGTTCAATCTCTCTTATTCGTTCTTCATACTTTCATTTCTTCTCCATTTCTTGTCTTCTGTGACACTTCTCAAGGGGGGTTGTTGCAATGGCTCTGAGCAAATGGGTATTATGGTATTATGGTGCCCATATGTCAAAAAATGCTCATTGCCTATCTTTCCCCCAGAAATTCTCCACCACAATATCTAGCCGGGCTCCATCTTCTTTGTTAGCAGACTTAAGGGACAGGTGTTCTTCTGTGATTGGTTGTAGACCTGGCTCTATGCCAACTCCATATATCAATCAATCAATCAATCAATCAATCAATCAATATTATTAAAGTGCACCACACCATAAGGTGCTAGGACACGGATAGGTCCAATGTAGCACTCCACAAGATACAATGGCAATTGGGTTATCATACATAAGAAACAATAAATATAATATTATTATTAATAAGAAATAGGTTGTGAACATTACATCTTGAAACGGGCATACCACATAGAGCTAATACATCGTCTAATACAGTTGTTTGAACAAGCAATAGATAGAATAGCTGCCGTCCGTTGCTCCAGAGTTGCCCCTTCGGGTAGGTCTTTCAATGCTTGTGCTGTAAACAGCGGCTGTCTGATGTGGTCCCAGGCAGGACATTGCAGCAGCCAGTGGCAAACATCTTCTATCTCCCCACTCTGACACTCTTTACATATTCTCTCCTCTCTTTTCACCCCTCTCCATCTCCCAACCTCAACCTGGAATGCCGCTGTTCCTCCTCTCAACTTCATCAACCTCTCTCTTTTCTTTTTCACTAATGCACATCTCGATTCCAGCTTCAGGTCAGCAATCTCTTTGAGTATCCTCAGTTTGGGTTTCTCCTCCATGTCTTTATTCATCACTGATGTAACATTCCTCTGGCACGCAACACTCGCCAACATCTCCCGAATCTCTGAGTCAGATAGGCTCCTCACAGCATCCACTTCCATACCACTCCACCCAAAGTCATCAGTACACCTAGCCATGTTCTTCACCCAACCCCCCTTACCACACTCCACAGCCTGACTAACTATCTTCTTCAATAACCTCCCCTCATACTCCTTAGCACTCAACACCTTCAGCCAGAACCGGACACACCGCATCCTTGCCTCCCACACCAATGGCAACATCTGCATCTCCAACCATAAGGAAGTCTTGGGGTGAAGTGTGCCAACTCCAAAAAACATACGGAGGGCACGTAGCTGGACCTTCTCAATAGCTTCCAAGTGTCTGCTGCACCCCCATATTTCTGCTCCATACATCAAGGTAGACTCCACCAGCGACCCCATCAACTTTCGAGCAATCCCAACTGTCATATCACCAATCTCCTCCCAGCACCTAGAAAAACAAGCTCCCAGTGCTCTTCTCCCCGCCTCTGCCCTATCCTCTATCATATCCTTCAGATCTAGGTGCTCATCAATGACACAGCCCAAGTATTTGTAGGAAGTAACCATAGGGATTGTCTTGCCATCTATGTCATATGTTACATTACACCTTTTCACCTTCTTATTTCGGACATGCATAACTCCAGACTTGGCCACATTGATTTGAACTCCCCACTCTTTACACCACTCTATCAACACATCCAAACTCTTTCTCAACCCTGATTCATCTGAAGCTAGTAAGCATGTGTCATCAGCAAACAACAGACCAGGGACAACCTCATCACTAGTACTACACACTACCCCACACTTCTCCTCTTTCAGCTTCTTCACCACTCCGTTGATATATAACGAAAACAGTAAAGGCGACAGCACACATCCTTGCCGCAACCCAGCATTGACCTTAAAATCATCACTAATCTGCCCATCTACCTTCACCTTACACACACTTCCTTCATACAAAGCCTGTAGAAACCTTAAAAACCTTCCCTCCACCCCCGCACTCTGGAGACAAGACCACAACTTCTCCCGATCCACTTTGTCGTACGCCTTTGAAAAATCAATAAATGCCACCAACATACCATCCCTCCGTTTGATCATTTCTGTTTGGCCTAACAACACCAACGACAACACTTGGTCCCTACACCCCCTGCTCTTCCGAAAGCCACCCTGTTCCTCAGCTATGAGTCCTTTGTCTTCCGCCATGCCCGACAATCTGCTCTCCAGAATCTTGCATAATACCTTGCTGACCAAAGACGTCAATGAAATACCTCAAAAGGTGTTAACATCACATACTCCCCTCCCTTGCTTCTTTGGTACTGGGACAATTACACTCTCTCTCCACAATGTCGGTACTCTCCCATACTCCCAACAAAACTCAAATAGAGCAACCCATACCTCAAACAATATATAGCATACTTCACTCATGAGTTCTGCTGTCAAATCATGGATTTCATTATGTTTTATAGACAGGAATCCTCCTCGGCTGCAGCTAAGTGCATGTTCCACTTTGCCTACGGACACAATGTGATGGTAGGAGTGGTGGATGCCAACCATAGCGAAGACAGAAGGCATCTCTAAAAGCTCCCTTGTGGAGTGCAAAACCATGTTCTGTAATGGGTAAGGTTGTTACCCAGCTGGGGGCTCCAGTCCCTTTTCTGCAAAAATCATCATTGCCTTTTTCTTCTTGTGGGGCAGTTTCTCTTTCAATTCTTTTGATAGCATGTCTTCATGCCGTTTATGTGTGTTGTGTATCAAGGGCTTGGCACCTATTTGTTAATTTTTCACCACAGAAGGGTATTCATGTGATTGTTCAAGGATAAGGGCTGTCAATGGAGCAGTGATCTTTTTCCTGAAGGGCGATGGGTTGTAGCTTGGTGAGTTGGATTGACAATGCCAAGTCCTTGTAGACGTGCTGGCAGTGCCATCAAGTCTGTCATCAACATTAAATGCATTCTGGCCTGTGATAGCTGGGAGGAAACGTTGATGAATGACATCCTCGAGGGGTTTAAATAGGTCAGCAATGTTTGGGATGGTTCTGGCCAGGTATGTCCATTTGCTAATGAGACCATGCATAAGAGCCGCATATGCTGCTTGAGGTTGGGATAATGCAATAGATGATAGATGCTCTACTTCAGTGACCAATCTTTTGTTGAACATAGTTCTCCAAAAATGGCTGAGTACCTATGGCGGCTCCTAGATATTTTGTTCCATCCGTGTTGATGGTTATCCTTGTTCCTTTGAAGATAGTGCATGCTTCTTCAAGTCTACTCTCCTTGACCAAGAGGCAGGTTTTAGAGGCATTAGGGTGGTATCCACAATGAGGTCCTAGTTCCGTGATGCAATCCCACCATGATTTGAGATGACTGAGATCTCCCCTGCCGTGGCATCATCTGCCTACCCGACTTGTTTAATGTCTTCGATCTTCTTCAAGCTGGTGGATTAGTAGGGAGATGGCAATTGCGAACATTACCATTGCAAGGGGATCCCCTTGCGTGGTGCCTTCCTGAGAGAACAGGGTTTCCCCATCAATAAGTGGTTGACCATCTTCTCTGTATGTGTTGATGAGGACCTTGGCTAGTGAGGGGCAAATATTTTTGATATTCCGTAAAGGAACTTGTCGATTCAATGCATTAGTCTAAATGCATTGGACGCATCTGATTCAACTAAGATCATTGCATCCGTCTCCTGAGATTGAAACACTTGTCGCATGGCATGAATAGCTGATTCGCAACCTTTGTCGCTTCTCCGCTCCGTAGTCTGTCCGAGAGATGACTCTGAACATCGATTGTTTTCGTAAGCTTTTTGATCGTCTCTAGCAGAACGCCGCATCAAGTTACTAGGATCTTACTGTGTGGAGAGCATGTAATGGTAACGGAGTTTATTTGAAATCGGTAGGCTCTCTAATTTTCCACAAATAGCTAATTTTAGGTGCCCGAACAATATTATAGCCTAAGTCGGTGTCCAATAATCGACGTAAATGTTCTACTCGAGTACGGATGGGAAAACTCCCTCATCATAACTAAAATGGCCACCTCAAAAGATACCCAACATGATCTAGACTCAGACAATGAATATGTAGACGCCGAACAAGAGTTTCAGCCACAATCAAGTAGTGATTCAAATATGACTGAACTAAATGGTCGTAACGTGGAACCGCCTTGCCCAGTTCCGCCTCCAAGAACCAAACGGAAATTGAAGAAGAAATCCCTCGATGTGACCCATCCGATCGAAGATGTACCGCCTAATTTGAGTGAAGGAAAGTTACCTCCAGTTACAGATAATCCATTAGAGGCGGATACAGTCAAACCCGAATTACACGATCCTTTCGTCACAATTAAAGAAGAAGGCTTGTTGATGAATCCAGAATTGCTTAGAAACAGTGAGGTAACGGTTACGTCTGAAACGCCCCTAAAGCCATCGGGTAGAGCTAACGAATGCCAACCAGGAGAAATAGTGATATCGTCAGATGGAGATAGTACAGAAGAAGAACCCAAACATCACCAAGTGACCCCAAGATCAAGAGCCAAACAGACAGGTAGCCCATCACAGCCAACTACCTCTGTGAGTTTGTTTTCAGTGTGTATGTTCCTATACCTTGCATATGTGTCTGATACAGGAACTCTTCATATTGAATTTTAGGAGATGCTAGGAATGGAAGATGTGATGATACGAAATCTTGATACAGGAGAAGCAATGCCATTGAGTTGTGCTGAAGAATTCATTCCCAAAGGGACAGACCCTATTTCACTTCACCTGAAAACCATCAATTCTGAATATAACAGGTGTGTGTGTGTGTGTGTGTGTGTGTGTGTGTGTGTGTGTGTGTGTTTGTGTGTGTGTGTGTGTGTGTGTGTGTGTGTGTGTGAGAGAGAGAGAGAGAGAGAGAGAGAGATTGTGTGTGTTTGTGTGTACCAATTGTAGCTAAAATACACAGGAATTGTTTTGTTTTGCAAGATGTCACAATAGATACAAAAGTCACACATGGTAATCCTTCAATATGTAAGAAAGCTACACTTTCATTATTATGAAACCTTATGACTGGTTATGTCATGGGATGGAACAAATTGGTTTATGTCTTTCTGCTGAATATTGTATGATGCTTCCCTACATGGTTGTGGGGTCAATTGGCTAATAGAAAGTACTTAAAGGCTATTAGTTAATGGAGTGTGTGATGGGTATAGTTACTAGCACTCCGATGTACATTCATGTGGAATGCTGTGGAACCTCCTTAAGAATGGACACATCTGGACAAGCTGTTGTGGCCACTGTAAAGAGGTATTCCACCCCTTAATTGTAATATTGAAATTTAAAGTTCCTTAGAAAGTGTCCTTTGTTTGGAGGTACATATGTAAGTTCTATTGTGTCCTTTTTTCACAGTGTCCTTTAATAGAGGTTGCATTACAGGTGTTTTAGAAATCCTTCAAAGCAGTCACATATGTATGTACTTTGAATTGCTTCACAAATTCCTTTCTTTTTCAGTCAAGAGCATGTTGCCTCCCCAATGACTGAAGACAAAAGACGAAAAAAGTATGCATGTAGGATTCAGTCTTGCTCATTGCATACTTGTGATGTTTCCAGTGCTATAGAATAGCCTCTTGTGGAACATACTACTTCTACCACTCTGGCATGACCGATTCTCTTTTATGTATGTACATGCATATTTCACAAACTCCGGATTATGATAAGTTGTTTGCATGATTGAATATTGCTTGCTACTCATGTACTCACCAATTTGTTCTCTTCCTAGTCCTTTGGAGTTACTTCTGGTCTACGTTTTTAACTTTCCTAATATAATTGTTCTCAATATTTGTACTGTCCTCCCCAGAAAATTAAAGTTCCCTCCTATATTTCGAAAGACTGCCAAACCAAAACCATCCGGACATGATGATAGACCTGAACTCAGTGGAGGTAACAGTGACGAAGACATGACCTTGGAAGGATCTACAGTGAAGCCCATTCAAATGAAGGTATGTACATATGTATGCACTTATGCATGATATAATACTTGTGGAATACTAGATGCATGTAGTATTCTATCTATTGTAATTAGATTCTGCACAGAAGATCACCAACTTGATTTATCCAGTAAATCAAATGTTGGTAATAACTATGTACCTGTTCTGTGTGATGTGTGTGCGTTCTCTTCTTGTACAACACCAGTACTACAGCAAAACAAGTGCTGCAAAATGCATCAAACCTGTTTTAGTAAAACATTTTGACTTCTGAGAGCATTTAAAAATACAGACCTCGAGGGTTTAAACACCTAGGAAGAAGGGATGGGTATAAGGAAATGACATAGCCTAATGCTCCTAGAAGCCAAAGGGTTTAACTACACAAAGATTAATACTGTAGTTCATATGCCAATGTGTTTGCATCGGGTATCAAACGTGCAATAATTTGACTCTGAAAGCATGTTTGACTGTAGCTAATGTTGTTTATGTCTATGTAGCATCGGCCAGCAAATAATCACAAGGGTCCATACGACTTCTCAGACATTAGACTGAAGCAAGAACTCAGTGGAGAGCATAAACATACTGTAAGAATTATATTGGCACAGCTAATTTGTACATTTTGAAATTAAACATTGCCTGTATGCTTC